>APFE030651648.1:281382-292918 GCA_000404065.3 Pinus taeda
TTATTTTTTATTTTGTAATTTTTGGTTTTTCCATAAATTTACATTCATAAATATCCTCTACTCCTTGGGGGAGCAAGGGAACCTTAACTTTGACGATTTAATAGGAGCTCTTGTACAATTGTAATATGGGAGTGATGCTCATTGTAGGTAGAGTTCCGTCCAAGTATCTCCTTTTGACACCCTATGAGTATTTTAGATTAACAACCTACTTACACTAAACACTCCATGAGACCAGATTCCTTATAATTTTTGTCTCGAGAGTGTCTATCAGAAATCTTACACTTCACTGTAAATCCTTTACAAGGTGCAAAGAGTAGTGGAACATTAGAGGTGTTGCTATTATCACCTAAGTAACAATTATCTTTCTCTTAGTGAAAGACAAATCCAACACAAGGGAGGCTTCCCTAGTAAGACTTACGGTTCCAATTCACCACCCATTAAAAATTTTAAGTTATAGATTAGGTGGTCACACAGTAAATTCTAAGTTTGGTTTTATGTGCTTTAATGTCGATTTAGGGGGGTTTATTAAGTTATTATCCAATACTCAAACAATGCAAATCTAAACATTACTAATGGCTGTTTTAAAACTTGTATAAAAGATGAGCAAATTATTGTGGTAAACTGGTTACAACAACAGTAATAATTAAATTTACATCAAGATAAATATTAGAGAATAATTAGCTAGTAGCCAGGGTTAGTGAAATTAACATGGTGTTAGAACTTTTCACTCTTAAGATGGAGGCCAATTTTTAGGTATTGCACAAATCAATTAGTAGTGATGCGGAGGAGGTCATTCTTCAGAGGGAAGGAGGGTGGCCATACTAGTTAAGGGTTTGGTAAAAATTAAGTTTTTGGGGGTGTTTTAGAGGACCAAAATAAAGATTCATAGAGATTTGTTGTAGATCTATTAGATTTGCAAGGGGGTCTTAGTAGATGTATAAACCAACAACAATTTTTTATTCTTGTTGGTGGTAGAAAGACTTAGCACATGGTAGATTTTATCAAATCTAGCAATGACAATAACTAGTCTTAAATTTGAAGAGTGGTTGGATGGAGCATATAATTTTCTGTCTTGGAAGGCAAGGGTGACCTTGCTCTTAAAGGATCATGACCTTTGGGAGAATACATAAAAGTTTGTTCTTGTACCGATAAACACAACACTCAAGGCAACTCATGAAAAGGACATCAAAACCCTGGGAGTGATCATGGATGCCATAAACGATCATTTGATCCCACACGTGGTAGAGAAGTAGTCAACCAAAGATATGTTTAAGGTTCTAGTGGACTTGTTCTAGAGTGATAACATGAAAAGGAAGATGATCTTGAGAAACAAGCTTAGATCCATCTAGATGTCGAGGTATGATAATGTTAATAGCTATTTTATAAAGATCATATAGATATAAGATTATTTTGCAGCCATTGGGGAGAAAGTGTATAACACAAAACTCGTTAATTTGGTAGTAAATAGATTCATGAAGCGATGGGAACCATTTGTTAAGGGAGTCTGCGTTTGAGAAAAACTTCTCCAGTGGGAGAGGCTCTTGGATGATTGCATCCAAGAAGAGTCTCAGAAGTAGTCTAAGGTCAACAAGCAAGGAGATGGGAAGGAGAACCTGATCTTGGTTAGTTTGGCCAAGAAGGGGAAAGGTAAGGGTTCCAAGGGTAAAGGCAAAGGATCGTGGCCAGGGAAGAAGAAGAACTTGAGCAAGCTCAAGTCCTTTGTTTGCCATAAGAATGGGCACTATGCATCATAGTGTCTGGAGAAGAATAAGTGGAAGGGGAAACTGCAACACACAATAGCATCAATAGAGGTACAACTTGATGAGGTTGTAGTGAAGTTTGAGAAGGACTTCTCATTGGTCGATTGTTTATCTACCAGCGCCATCACAAGGGGTGCTCAATACTTTGATAGTGGTGCATCATGCCATATGATAGAAGCATAGAAGTTATGAGGTTTTCAAATGGAGGAAGATATAGGGGTTGATGTGGAGCTTGGTGATGATGCCAAGTATGCAGTGAAGAGAGAGGGAACCATAAGTTCCATCTCGAGTTAGGAATAACGTTGGAAGCTAAGGATGTGCTATTTGTACTAGAACTGAAGAAGAACTTGCTCCTTAGTCTTAACGATACGATGGAGGATAGAGGATATGCGATCATGTTCATGAATGGGCAAGTGTTCATTTGTCTAGAGGATACTAGCCAAGACGTAACAATGGGCATTAGTGTTAGAGAGAGCACAACTTATATAGGTTGAAGGGCAAACTTGTTCAGGGTTTGATGTGGCATAGGAAGTTGTGACACTTGCACTATAGGGCATTGCTAATCTTGAGGGAGATTGTTATTGGTCTCCCAGATATCAGAATTGAGCAATAGGGTGTGCACTTAAAAATGCACGGTTACTTTTCGAAGCAACGAGAGTATGTCAAAGGGTATGTTGGATCTCATTCATTTAGGTGTGTGTGGATTGATGTCAGTGGCATCAATTTAGGGAATGCTGTATTATGACATGTTCATTGATGACTATTCTAGGCAAACCTGGATCTTCTTCATGAAGACCAAGGATGAGGTCTTTAGTGGGTTTTGAGATTTTAGGGCCCATGTGGAGAAACATAAAGGCAAGAAGATCAAGGTTCTGAGGGTAGACAATAGGGGTGATTACATACTTCCAATGAATTTAAGGATATTTGCAAGGAGGTAGGGATCAATAGGGAGATGGCATTTTGGTGCAATTCTTAGTAGAATGGGCTTATCGAGTGAAAGAATCGGTCCATCATCGTTTTGTGAAGGCTAGCTACATGACCCAGATTTGCCTATGTTTTTTTGGGTAGAGGCGTGTAATACTGCAATATATGTTAAGTATCCTTACAAGATATTGGGAGACATGACTCTGGAGAAAGCTTTCATAGGAGTGAAGCTAGAGATATGATGCTTAAAGATCTTTGGTTGTCTAGTATACATCCATGTACCTGTAGAGAAGAGGACGAAGTTGGAGTCTTCAGGAGAGAAGGGGATATCTGTTGGATACAACAAGATCTCAAAAGCTTACAGGATCTTCATACCAACGTAAAGGAAAACAATTGTTAGCAGAGATGTTAAATTTGAATAGAACTTGACATTAGGAAGTCTCATCAGTTGCCACCACCAATGACAAAGGACGAGGAGCGAGATGTTGCAAAGGGAGAGCAACATGCAAAGGCTTCCAGTTCAAGGAGTCATCGTTTAGGTGGGGAGTAGTCAATATCTCCTTCCAATTTTGTCAGAAGGCCCTTGTGGTTTTCTTTAGTCTAGATGTTACAATCTTTGTGGTAATCTTACATGAGACATGACACAGAGAGATAGGATTGAAACTCAAGAAACTATCATAATACCTCTCTTTAGGGATTAACTCCTAGAAAAGAGGAATTAGTAACCTCTTCTAGTTTTACCATAATTCTTGTTTCCCTTACTACCTCAGTAGATTGCTTTTAATAATTTGTGGGGGCTGCTTGTAAGAATGGGTTGAGAAATCCATTTGACCCCATTATCTGGCTTCATTTGTGAGATGACTGCTTTAGTTTTCTCCAAGGACATAGGGTGTAATAGAACCTCATTATTCAAGTCTTGGAGGACATGAGATATGTTAAACAACGACTCTTGGGATTTGGTTCAATCAGTTGAACCATGGGCCAATAATGTCTTCGAAGTTAAGTTGCACGAAACGTGAAAATGGATACGAGTTTCCAAAATGTGTATACCATAGAAAAGTGAGACCCCAAAATTTTGAATTGTTTTGAAAAATACAAAAAAATATATTTTTTATTTGTTTAATTTTAAAATAACACATTATCATGCATATCTGATTAAATGCTCAAGTAATTTATTGTGTTTTGGTGGGTCTATTTACCAGGGGCATATTTTTTTCAAGTCTTGGTGCAGTGTGTTCTGAGCGAAGGCCATGAAGAATGGGTTATTATAGAATCCAGTCTTGAATAATGAAATCTTGAGAATTGTTAGGACGCTGAATTCGGAATGGGATATGACTGCATTTTTTTTGGTATGAAGTGCAATGATGTTGGAATAATGTTAAAAATTAAGTGAAAGTTTGAGAGAGAAAGATGAAGGAAAATGTCATTTTCTACTTGAAGAATTTAATATTATCATTGAGTCTTCCAATCTCTGACCTGCCATTTGATTCTTTGTATTGCAAACTTCTTTATATATTTCTGTCATTAGGCATTTGTGCTTGTGATGGGTTTCCCACAGCTTTTAATGGTTTTTTTTGAACCTGAGACATACCCTGTTTGGGTTAAAATGCGGGCTGTCCCCATTTCAGGGATGAAACACATCAGAATCATTGTCCCACATTTCAAGGATGCGTTTACAAATCCCAAAATGCCGCTCAAATGTTTTGGGATGTTCAGAATGCGTTTCCAGTCTGTAAATGTGGGGGCGGGTCATTTCCACATAGCTTTGAAGTGATTGTGTGGCTATCTTAACTGTCCCACATTTCAGGGATGCATTTGCGAATCCAAAATGCCCCTCAAAGGTCTTGAGATGTTTCAAAATGCATTTCCAGTCTGTAAATGTAGGGGGTGGTAATTTCTACATAGCTTTGAAGTGGTTGTGTGGTTATCTTAATGCCTCCAGATTCTGTTATTCTGATTCCACTGGGGAGAGAGATTTCTGAGATTACACCAATGCAGAGAGAATCCTGGATCAAATGTCGAGCGATATGGTATGGTTCATACTGCTTCAAACGTGATATGCAATTAACTAATAGCACAATTATATTGAGTATGCGGCTAACCTGTAAAGCCATCCAGATGAAGAAATCAGGCTGGCTAATACCCCTAGGCCAAGGAGTGCATACTACCGCTGGGTTCAAAATGTGGCTATGAAAGTGTGAGTTTGGACCAGATTCTTGAATGTTAGGGACTGTTGAACTACTTCAGCTGCTGTGAGTGGGGGAGAGTAGGACTTATTGTTTTCACTCAATGCTATAGAGGTTTAGGTTGTTTCTCATTGATGGGTTTAAGTTGCTTAATGGTCATGCCGGGTAGAGGAAGGCAGTGCTCAATGGTTCTGTGTTGATGGCTAGGTTAGGTTAGTATCAGAGAATCAGTCTATCTTTGTGGGCGAGGATACTTCCATTTGTTGGTACCCCATTGCTTGGATTTGAGGTAGTGATGTTTCTATGCAACCTGCCTCGTAAGCCCTGACCTTATATGGCAGTCTACTCCTGCCTCTTGGGCTAAGACAGTACATCGGAGGGGGCTTGGCAATGTCATTTGTGGTTCTGTGGGCTGTTGTTCAGGGTTATCACAGAATTTTGTCCTTTTCTTCTATGGTGTTTGGTTCCTTTTTTCGCTGGAATGTGTTTGGTGGTGAAAGAACTTTGTGTTTCCATGGCTAACCTTAAACTGGAGGTTCCTTGACTCGAGCCTTCAGAATTCCTCTTCCTGCTTTATATGCTATTATCAGATCGGCATTCCACTTTCTGCAGTTTAGATTAATCTGGGTCCTTCCTCTATTTGACTCTGCACGTCAAGTTTATGTTCTCATACCTTCCTTCCTTGGATGGGTCTGCAGCATGATACCTGGCTGAACTTTAGATATCTGATTTTCGGCTTCGAGATGTAAGATGTAGATTACTGAATAGGAATTGAACAAGAGTTTTCTAACAAGGTTTTCAAAGCTGTCCTGTCCTTACCCTGATGGGTTGTATCTGAAAGGAATTGGCCCCAACATTCTTGAACAAGCAATCTCGAGGGAGACTGGCTTAAGAGATGGAACTAGGAATGATTTTTAGAGGTCAAGATGATTTATGCGTTTCAAAATGAAACTGGTCAAGTGTTCAGCTGTAAATCCTGACCTCCACCTTTTGTCAAGCAATAAATCTTGACCTTAACCTCTCATTTGAGCAGGTATATATGCCTCTCCTTGGTTTGACATCTACAAGATTTCATTTGGCAATCATACCTTTCACTTTTTCATTGCATGGGTTCCTAAAGTAAGTAGTACCACATTTTTTTGGCATATGGGATTAAGTTGAAGTTGAAGTTGATGACTGAAATCCTATTTCAGGTTGTAATTCCTTTGTCGAAGACTTTTCAACACTCTTTTTCTTCATCCCAATGGTTAGGTAGATAACTTTAGGATATTTAGACAATTAGGAGTTAGATAAGTTCAATTTGGTCTATTAGGTAAAAACAATATTGACAATATTGCCAATATTTGAAAATATCGCGATATTTTCGGCAAAACGATATATCGGCGAGTAAATATCGCGATATTTTAAAAACAAAAAATATAGAGTTATTTTGAAAATATCAGCTAAATTTTGCGATATTTTGAAAATATCACCTAAATATCGCATATTTTGAAAATATCGGCAATATTTAAAAATCTGAAAAAATTGACTTTTTTAGGTTTGCTGATATTTTCCGATATTTTGCCGATATTTTCGCTGATATTGCCGATAAGATGTTTTCAGGACCTTCGCCGATATTTTGTCGATACCAATATTTTCAACACCTTGTAAAAACGTGTTTCTTAGTGTGTTTCTTTAGTATGCATTAGTTGCATTTTAATCTGACAATTACAATATGTTTTAGACATAAAGTGATTTGATGGTTTATATCCTCTTCAAGACTAACGACTATTGATCCATGGTTTAACCCCTGATTGGTTCATGATCTCTATTTAAAATGCATGAGGGTCATTGCTGATGATCGATTATGAGAACTCTCTTATGTAAAATATTTTATTTGCATTAATAAAATTCCCTTAAATGGTTGCATTGGTTGGGGTCGTGGATTGTTTCCCTCTCAAAGGATTTTAACCATGTAAAAAAAGTGGCATTGTGATTTTGATCTGGTTGTGTTAGTGGTTCCTAGAGTGGCTCCTAGAGTGAAAGGCTCCTAGAGTGGAAGGCTCTGCTTGGGAATATGCTCAAATGGTTGATAATCAAATGCATTGCAAAGTTTGCCATAGAAAAATTAAGGAGGGTCCTGGGGGCACTCAAGGCTGAAACAACACTTGGCAGGTATTAGAGGCCAAATTACTCCATGTGAATCACAACAAATTGAGGAGATTAGGAAGTACTTGTTAAATAGTTTTGAGAAGTTTTAGGAAGAAAAAACGAGGCAAAAAGAAATAGACGCTGAAATTGGGAGGAAGAGGAGTATACAACAAATGATAGCTACCAACCCCCGTTTTGATTTTGAGGGCTCTTCTTCTATCCCTTGTACTGATGCATCCAACCCTTTCCGCAATGTTCCTCCCTCTTTGGATTCCATGCAAGAAAAAAAGGGTAAGGGTAAAATGAAAAAGAAGGGTGATATGGATATCAAAAGTTATTTAAGTCACACCCTCCTCTCCGTCAAATGCACATGGTCTTCAACATGGTATTAGAGCCATTGTTTTGAGAAACGACTGGCTCGAAACCAAAACGACTGAGCCAGAGCCTAGCCGGGTCGGTGCGATCGCTGCTACGGAAAAACATCCTGCAATTTTTTTTTGGGGGGAAAAAAGGACCCCACAACCAATTTTAATTTGGCGTAGGGTTATTTGGTGTCCATTTGTCTCTCCCAAACCCTATAAAATCTACCCAACCCCTCTCATTTTCTCACAGCTATCTCACTGCATTTGTGTGAGAATTTGTGAAGAGTTGTCGAGTTTGTTTTTGGAGCAGTAGTGAGGAGTCTTGGTCAAGCATTGGAGCAACAATGAGGAGCTTCTTGGGCAAGCATTAGAGTAGCGTTGAGGAGTTGGTTTATTGGAGTAGCATTGAGGAGACGATTTGTGCTTAGAGGTTTTTTTTTTTTTTTTCACTTCTAAAATATGTTTTTGCTTAGTTATTTTTTTGTGCAAATTTGGAAATTGAAAAGAGTGTTTTTTGTAAATGAAATGAACATTCAAGCAATGCTATTTTTTTTCTTTTCATCTTCAGTTTTTTTTTTTTTTTTTTTTTGTTCCCAAGTCAAAAAATGGCTCCTAGAGTGAAAGACTCTGCTTGGGAATATGCTCAAATGGTTGATAATCAAATGCATTGCAAAGTTTGCCATAGAAAAATTAAGGAGGGTCCTGAGGGCATTCATAGGCTGAAACAACACTTGGCAGGTATTAGAGGCCAAATTACTCCATGTGAATCACCACAAGTTGAGGAGATTAGGAAGTACTTGTAAAATAGTTTTGAGAAGTTTTAGGAAGAAAAAACGAGGCAAAAAGAAATAGAGGCTGAAATTGGGAGGAAGAGTAGTATACAACAAATGATAGCTACCAACCCCCGTTTTGATTTTGAGGGCTCTTCTTCTATCCCTTGTACTGATGCATCCAACCCTTTCCGCAATGTTCCTCCCTCTTTAGATTCCATGCAAGAAAAAAAGGGTAAGGGTAAAATGAAAAAGAAGGGTGATATGGATATCAAAAGTTATTTCAGTCACACCCTCCTCTCCGTCAAATGCACATGGTCTTCAAGTTAGTAGAACTTTGCAGCCCACTTTACCTATGACCATTGAAAGAAAGAATTGAGGGAGATTGCTTGTGATTACATATCTAGGTGGTGGTATGATGCTGATATCCCCTTCAATGCATCCTGTTCACCATATTATGAGTTTATGTTTGATGCCATATTTGCCGCTGGAAAGGGCTTCAAAGGCCCTACTATGCATGACTTAAGGGGGTATCGTTTGCAGAAAGAAATTTCCTCCATTAATGAGTATTTGAAAGATTTCAAAAACTCATGGGAAAAAACAGGATGTATCATCATGTTAGATGGATGGAATTATTAAAGGAACCGTACCATCATAAACTTCCTTATCTTTTCCCACAGGGAACCATGCTTCTAAAATCAGTTGATGCATCTGATAGGGTGAAACATGGACAATTGTTGTTTCAGATATTGGATGAGGTTGTTGAGGAGGTGGGGGTGGCTAACGTTGTTCGAGTCATCATAGATAATGCCTCTAACTATGTTCTTGCTGGTAAACTGTTAGAGGAAAAACACAAAACCATCTTTTGGACCCCATGTGCTACACATTGCATAGACCTCATGCTTGAGGATATTGGCAAATTAGATTGGGTCAGGAACACTATAGATCATGCAAAAAACATAACAAAATTTATCTACAATCATTCATGGATTTTGAGCCCGATGAGGAGACATACACGAGGCAGAGATATTATTAGGCTTGCCATCACAAGATTTGCCACTCATTTTTTGACATTGCAATCTATGCTTTCACAACATAGAAACTTGCAAAAGATGTTTTCTAGTGATGATTGGTATCACATCTAGTGGTCTATCAAACATGAAGACAAATAGTTGAAAATGAATGTTAATGAAGAAATATTTTGGAAAAAGGCAATAGAGTTTGTGAAGGTCGCTGAGCCACTGGTTAAAGTGTTGTGGTTAGTGGATGGGGAAAGATTGGATATGGGCTTCATTTATGAGGCTATGGATCAAGCAAATGAGAAAATAAAGAGGGCATACAAGGATAGAGTGGCTAAGTATGGGATCATTTGGGCAATCATTGATGAAAGATGGAATAATCAACTCCATCGCCCTATACATGCAACTGGGTATTTTTTGAACTCACAATATCATTATAAAGCTCTGGAGGTAGGATCTTTGGGTGGGGAGGTTAGAGATGGATTGATTGACTGCATTTGATCGCATGATCCCATTGGAGTGTGATTAGCTGGATATACACCGACAAGTCACAACTTTCAGCAAAGCCATAAGTAACTTTGGCAGGAAGCTAGCAAAGATTGCAAGGGACTTAGATGAACCAGGTAAACAAAAATTTCAATTTTCAAATTCTTAATACTTATTTTGTTAAATTGTTTATAATTTGAAAGTTGGATATAATTTGTTGCGCTGACTCATTACACTACTATGTTTTTTGTAGCACACTGGTGGGAGGCTTTTGGTAGCCATTGTCCTCAATTACGGAAGTTTGCAATTCGTATTTTGAGTCAAATTTGCAGTGCTACTGGGTGTGAGTGCAATTGGTCTGTCTTTGAGAAAATTTACATGAAGAAGAGAAATTGTTTGGATAAAAAATGGTTAAATGATATAGTCTATGTCCAATACAACCTACGACTCAGACGCAACCAATCGCCGAATGGTTAAATGATCTAGTCTATGTCCAATACAACTTACGACTCAGACGCAACCAATCGCTGAACAAAAGACCTGATTCAGATCCCACTGTGTTGGAAGATATTGATCCCACATCAGATTGGGTAGTGGAGAGTCATCCAAGAGAGTTTGATTCTAATGAGGAACTTGATTTGGATTTACAAGCGGAAGCATCACTGAAACAAAATGATCAGTTGAATGCAGATCCATTTGTACCAGCCTTAGGCCTAGCCTCAAGTCCTCTAGTTGCAGGGGATTCCTCTGCTCAGCGACAACGAAAGCGCATATCTTGTCTATCTCAGCGTGCAGTTGCTGCGCAACCTGTTAGTGCTACCACTTCTACAGTTGCAGTTGGAGATGATGATGATGAGGAGACATAGGCTTCCTTGTTTGACTTTGATTCAGAGTCTAAGCCAGATGACGTTGGCTCCTTAAGCAGTAGCCAGTGGTACTGGTGATTAGTGATGTTTCACAGTTTACTTTTGTTGTAGAGGCCATTTCTAGCCTCCTTGGTTATGTGTTTTTGTTTTGATCTCTATATCATCATTCATGTATGTATGGGACAGTGCACTAGGTGCCATTTTGATATAATGGATATATTCAAGAGCTTACTTTGATCATATGTTGTCTTCTCTCTATATTTTAAAGCTTTGTATTTGGAAACATGAAGGAAAATTTTTTAAATTATGTATTTTTAATAAAAAAATACATATGTAATGTATTTCTTACAACGACCGAATTATTGAAATCAAATTGGCTGAGTCGATATCGAGTCGGAGTCAGAGTTAGAGCCGACCCTTGGCCGTTTCCGAACCGGAGTCGGAGTTTTAAAACATTGATCAGAGCTGAAGGTGGAAGAAGGTTGAAGATCACTTTATTGGCTATCATTTGAAGAAGGGAAAAGCTGTCTTGGAAGAAAAGGTTACTCCCTATATGGTAAGTTATTTGAAGATGGGTCTCAATATCGTATAAGTTATAGGAAGCTAGATTGGAAGGATCTTCTACAATCTATCTAGGGAAGTCAAGAGTGAAGGATTATTCGCTGCACTTAAAGTACACTTGATGATGACAACACATGGATCATTGATGGTGGAGCCTCAAGACATATGATGAGAGAAAGTGGACAATTTCATACTTTATCAAGGGAACCATCATCACATGCAATTGAGCTAGGAGACAACAACTAGATGAATCTGATGTATTTGATACTTTCAAGAAATGGAAAGCTTTGGTTGAGATTGAGACAGGAAAGAAATTGAAGTGTCTTAGATCAGAGAATGGTGGTGAATATTGCAGCAAAGAGTTTGATAGGTACTGTTCAGAGCATGGAATTCACAGAGAGAAGACAGTTCCAAGAACACCACAAGAAAATGGTGTCAGAAAGGATGAACAGGACAATCATGGAGCGTGCAA
>APFE030651648.1:294178-400343 GCA_000404065.3 Pinus taeda
GTTCATTAGGCGGATGATCTGACGGTAGAACTTATGTTTAGTTTAGGGTTTTTTGCCCTAGAAGGCAACCCCTCTCTTTGTATGAGGGAATTGTATTTGATGCTGTGAGATAGATGTGTATTCTGTGTGAGTGAGAAACAGAGAGGTGAGACTATGAGAGAACACAGAGGATATTACAACAGATTTGCTGTAGGGTGTGTCTCTTCATTTTTGCTAGATAATAGAAAGGAAGGACTGGCTGTTCGGGGTGGACGTAGCCCAAACTGGATGAACCACATATATTTGTGTCTCTCTTGTTTTGTGCATTTTCTGTGTTTATATTTCTGCAATATTTTATGTGTTCCATTGCTCTGTAATATATAATATTCTAACATCATTGAAGTTGGAAAGTGGAGCAAAGCTACACCTCAACAACAACCTTTATGTCTGTGAGGTGTTATCTTCCGGAGTCATTGCATTCATGTTTCTTGTAATTGACGTTTCGAACCAACCTCTGTGGTTCATCATCAGGGTTAGATCCATGAATAAGTCAGAACTCAATAGGGTAATAAATAAGGCTAGGCTAGGGATGGGAATGAATAACAACTGACATGTATGATAATGTTATAATTCAGTGTTAATTGTAATTTATTTATTTTAATTTTATTATTAATTTGTTAATAATTTTAGTTTTAGTTTTTAATTATCAATTTAATGGCTAGTCTTCTTTCTTTAAGAATATTAAAACTATTGAGAAATGTATTTTGGTTTTTATTTAATGATTGAAAATAACTATTAATTCATACTAATATCAATTAGTGAATTATGAACTAACTATTTTTTTTGTAAAATTAATTAATTTTTATTAAGTAGATGATTAATATGAATATAATGATGTACATTTTAAATTTTGGTTATAAGTTGTATGAATCTTTTATGTCCTAGGTTTGAAAAAGAATTTACTTTCCAGTTTTTGTTTTGAAGATAAAAGATATAGGGTTGCTTTTGTAGATGGTATAGTTTTGGTTTGGGGAAAGGATTCAAGTATTGAAAAGGAAAAGGTTATTGGAGTTCGTGAAGGAAAACTGTATAGAGTTATAACACCATCTCCTCAAGCACTATTTCACATGGAGATCAATGCTATTGAACTTTGACATAAAAGATATGGGCATATTCATTACAAAATAATACCCTCTCCTAGTCGAATGGTAAAGGGCATCCCCAACATCAAGGAAGATCATGGAGTATGCAAGGGATGTGCATTTGAAAAGAATATTAGGAAACCTTTTACAAGCAATGATACAATGTCTAAGGAGATATTAGACCTCATTCATTCTGATGTGTGTGGGCCAATGTCTAATAAATATTTTGGAGGCCATCTCTACTATGTGACCTTCATTGATGGGCACTCTAGAAAGACATGGCTCTATTTTCTCAAGACAAAGGATGAATTATTTGAAAAGTTCAAGGAATTTAGATCCGAAGTTGATACCTTAATTGAAAGAAAGAGAAAAACTTTGAGATCCGACAATGGAGGGGAAGACACTTCAAAAGAGCCATTTTCATATTGTAAAGAAGGAGGTATTAAGAGGGAGCTCATTGTTCCCTATAATTTCGAGCAGAATAGAGTTGCAGAAAGGAAGAATATAACCACTGAAGAATGCATAAGGACTATGATATTTGATCAAGATCTACCAAAATTTCTATGGGGAGAAGCAACCATGACAACAATATATATAAAAATTAGAAGTCATAGAATCCTTGATAATGTGATACCGAAAGAAGCATTCACATGGAAGAAGCCATGTGTAGACCATCTCCGAATCTTTGGTTGTCTCGCATACAGTCCAAAAGATAAAAAAAAATAACTTGGAATCTACAACATAAAAGGGATCTTTGTTGGCTATATCCTTTCATCAAAGGATTACAGAATCTACATCAAGGAAGGAAGACAAATTGAAGTTAGCAGGGATGTTATATTTGATGAAAACCATGCTTACAAAATATCCAATGATATATCAATCGAATCTGATGAGGAAGATATACCGCTATTTGAAGAAGAGCATCATGACAAGACAACTACAAAGCAAGAAGAAGAAGAAGAAAAATGACAAAGTGAGCTTATTTAACATATAATCACCCCAAAATGAAGAAGAGGCCAAATTGGTTAAAAGCTAGACTTGAAGATGCCAAAGGACATGGAGCAACTAAAGGAGCTTCTAGAGGAAGCAAAAGACCGAAGAGATATTCAGGATATGCAACACACATGACAAAATTAATAGAAGCAAAATGACTACCTTTGAAGAAGCCGCTCATAAAAAAGAATGGAAGAAGTCAAGGAAGGAAGAATATCAATCCATCATGAAGAATGGGGTTTGGGAAATCGTTCCTAGACCAAGTGACAAATCGATTGTCACCCCCAAATGGATTTACAAAATCAAACACCCCGTTTATGGAAGCATAGACAAATACAAAGCTAGATTCATTGCAAGGGGTTTCTCACAAAAGGAAGGAATAGACTATGAAAAACCTTTGCTCCTACTGCCAAGTATACCACTATAAGATATTTGGTTTAACTAACTGCTACTATGGGATGGAATATCCATCAAATGGATGTCAAAACAACATTTCTAAATGGAACCATTGATGAGAAGTATACATTAAACAACCAAGAGGCTTTGAAATAAATAGCAGGGATACACATGTTTGTAGACGCGAGAAAGATCTAAGCAAGCTCCCAGGGCTTGGTATGCAAGAATTGATGCATATCTCTTAAGGATTGGGTTCGTCAAAAGGTCTGTCGATGAAAACCTCTACATCAAGATAGTGAGGAATGAACCTGTCCTTATACTATTATATGTGGATGATTTGTTTATTACACGTGTGGAGCGCAAAAATCTAGAATGTAAGAAAATGCTAGCAGCAAGATTTGAAATGAAAGATTTGGGACTCTTGCATTATTACTTGGGTTTGGAATTTTGGCAGAGTTCCAGTGAGATATATCTTGGTCAAGGAAATTACATAATCAAGATGTTACAAAAGTTCGGTATGATGGATTCCAAGCCTATGATCAATCCCATGATCACTAATCTCAAGAAGTTTAGAAGCTCCAACTCTAGTCTCGTGGGCTATCATAAGTTGGTGGGTTCTCTGATGTACTTGGTAAATACGAGACTTGATATATGTTTTGTTATAAATGTTCTTAATCAATTTCAATTGGAGCCTTGTCATGACCATTGGATAGTTTCCAAGCATATCTTGAGATACCTACGTGGTACAATACATCATTGCCTAAAGTATGATGGAAAGGTAGGCAAGTTTACAGGTTTTATCGATTTTGATTGGGGTGGCATTGGGACTGATGGAAGGAGCACTACCAGTGGATGTTTCAGTTTGGGATTTGCAATGATTTCATGGATGAGTAGAAAGCAAGACACTGCTGTGTTAAGTAGTGCTGAAGTGAAATATGCTATTGCATGTGAAGTAGGAAAATAAGATGTTTGGTTAAGAAAACTCTTGTTAGATTTGTTTGGAAAGCCTCTGGATCCTATGGTGATAAATTGAGATAATCAAGTCAACATCAAGATGTCTGAAGTGTTGATTTTTGAGTAGCTTGGGAGGTACTCCAAGTCCTAGGGTTCGGGGTTTGGAGGGAAAAGCACCACAAGAGTCATTCGTGGGCTTGGAACTCAAGCTTAGGGTTTTGCACCCATTGTGGTTTTGGGAAATTCCATGGAGCACTTTGGACATGTGATGGGATGAGATGATAAAGGGCGGAAAGGAGAATCCAGTGCTTCGAGAAACGTCGAATTCCGAGTTGTCCTTAGTGAGATAATAATTTTGAAATTATGGAGTGAGTTTGCACCATAAGTTTCAAGGTTGGTTTGAGTTAAATAAGCTCATTGACAGTTGGACACGCCCTTGTTGGATGTTTTGTGAATCCATTCTTATATGTATATATAGAAGGTGATGGAGAGTTCATTTCCTCATCCAATTGTGCAACACAAAGGAGCTCATTGAGGAGTGAAACACCTCTGTGGAAGCCATAACAAGAAGGCTAGAACAACGAGGGATTGGAGGTATGTTTCAGGGCTAATTTGAGGAGACCGAGCTGCTTTTAGGGGGTCGAGCTGTGTTTGGAGGGCCGAGATAGGAGAGGTTCAAATCAAGTCTATTGTGGCCAAAAAAGGTAAGGGAACTCATGCTTATGCAGGCCGTAAGCTACAAGATGGTTGTGTGTTAGGCCGCAGGCCATAACACCACAAAAAAGGGTGTGCGTAAGATTGTTTGGGGCTGATTTGTGCCCTAATCTCTTGCGTAGAGGTAGAGGGTTCACCTAAGGAGGGGCCGTAGTAAAAGGGTGTTGTTTTGGTGCGTGGTTAAGCGTTGGTGCAAATGCCCTAACCAATCACAGTTATAACAAGAACCCAATAGACTTGGAGCAACAATACCTTGTGTTGGGTCATAGTTTGTGGCTTGTTTTGGATCAATTTTTGTAGCAACCCGTGGGAGCCAATTTGGAGGCTCGATTTGGTGATTAGGAGCCTTCATAGGAGCAAAACTTGCGGTGATTGGATTGGCTGCCATTGGTTTGGTGGAGGGCAACGTCTTGGCTACTCAAAGTAGACCTAGACAAGAAATCTTGAAGTGACGAAGAGAGCTAAAGGTTGGATGAAGTTTGGTGCCTAATGTGTAACACTTTGATGGAAAAAAGTGACTGCTACATTGGCAGATTGGAGCTCAGGTATTGGCCATCCTAGGGAGCGGATTGGATAAACCTATGTACATGCAACATAAGTGACTTGCAACAATGTTAGGTGGAAACCCTTCTAGAGTCTCTATGTTGTCTGAAGGTCTAAGGGGTAGCTAGAAAGAAATACAAAAGCGAAGGAATGGCAAGACAAGATATGACATAGAAGCTGCAATGAATATTTCCATTGTATCTTGTATTCCATAGAGTGTTGTATTATTCAGATTGGTTTAATATAACGAAGATTGGGTTGTACATTATTGTACAATATTTGTTAGAAATTGTGTATACTTGTGCATATGTGATTTACTACTTTATATTTTCCGTTGTGAGAAGTAGTTCTTATTTAGATTCTTGGTTTGGTAGCGTTATAGATTCTAAGATTCTATCCTAGACCCAAGATCGTGGAAATTAAACATGGTATCAAAGCGTGTTTGAGCTACTTTGAAAGTCAGTGAATCAGAGTTTTTCACAACAAAGTACAACTTAAGAGGGAGTTGGTCACATTATAGGTGACAATTTCGAAGTTGTAGGCTAGTATCTAGTATGAGGACAGATTGGAGGGCTTGTCCAACAATAGTCCATGGAAGGAAAGGTTCAAGTTGGTCTCGCAGGTCAACAAGATCTGGTAGTTCGCCGAGAAAGCCATAAAGAAGCCAACCAACCTAGAGGAGTTGGAAGTGTACGAGGATTTGGATACGTGGGCTAATTGATCATCCTTGATGGTGTGAAGGATTCCCTAATACCTCATTTTTCCGGGAGGAACACTGCACATGAGATGTGGATGGATCTTTAGAATTTGTTCCAGAATAAGAACGAGAACTAGGTACTGGTATTGGAGGATAATTTGAAGTCCTCCAAGATGATACAAGGTGAAGGAGTCACTTCGTATTTGGTGAGGATTGCTTTAAAAGGGTTCATCGAGGAATGTAAGCCCTTTATCAAAAGGATTGTTTCCAGAGAGAAATTTCCAGACTGGAATAGGCTGTGGGACGACTTCATTCAGGAAGAGTTATGAGATGAGGATCTTCATTCGAAGAAGAGGGCTTCAGAGGATGACATGGCACTTGCAGCGCGAATGAAGGGCAAGCAGAAGGAATTGAGTAAAGTCAAGTGTTTCAACTGTGGCGAGATGGGTCATTTTTCATTGAGATGTCTGATGAAGAAAAAGGGAGATGACGAGAAGAAGAAAGGAAAGCAGGTTGCCGGTGTTGCCACTTCTGCTGAGATAGATGCTCTCGCCAGGAGATTAGAGGAGGAGGAATTTGCTATGATCTCTCATTTATTGCAAGTTATTATCGATGAGGATGGATGGTACGTGGACAGTGGTGCGTCAAAACATATGACAACATCACAAGAGGTTTTTGAGACTCTAGATGAATTGGACTCGAAGTTACACATGGTGTTGGGCGACAAGAGTCATAAGGAGATCTAAGGATCAAGAGTTGTGCCATTCAGGATGGAGACAGGGCGAGTGATGTGGGTCCAGGATGTACTGTTTGTACCACGACTCAGCTATAGCGTGATTTCTGTCTTGATGATCGAGAAGAAGGGGTTTTAGGTCTTGTTCCAGGATGGGAAGGCAAGAATAAGGCCTAGTGGCTCTAGCTACGATGGGATTGTGCTTGGAGTTAGAGTGCATGGTCTATACACGCTGACAGGAAAGCCTATGGATCATGAGAAGAAGAAGAAGGACCAATTGTAGGTTCTAGAGAAGGAGTTGCAGATGCAAGCTTCAGAGGAGTAGGTATAGGTTCTTGAGAAGAAGGTCCAAATCACAGAGGCTTAGAGGGAGTCGAATTCTAGCGGGACCTTGCAGATTCAAAGTGAGACTTTGCAGCCCAAGAAGAGTGCATGGTCAGTGGGGAGAAATTATGCTTCCCCATCTTGCCAAGAAGGAACCATGGAGGGATTCGAAAGTGATACAGGAGAAGAAGAATAAGCAAGATGCTTCCAATGATAGCGACACTTTCGAGAGAGGCGTAGTTCATGCTTTAGGGATTGCTGCAGTGGTGAGCGCTAAGAGTTGGGCGAGTGTTGTGAGTAGTGATGATGATGATGATGAATTACTTCCTAGTCTTGGAAGTACCTCCCTCGCTAAGAGGGAGTGTTGATTTTTGAGTAGCTTGGGAGGTACTCCAAGCCCTAAGGTTTGGGTTTTGGAGGGAAAAGCGCCACAAGAGTCACTCGTCGGCTTGGAACCCAAGCTTAGGGTTTTGCACCCATCGTGGTTTGGGGAAATTCCGTGGAGCACTTTGGACATGTGATGGGATGAGATGGTAGAGGGCAGAAAGGAGAATGGAATGCTTCGAGAAACGTCGAATTCCGAGTTGCCCTTAGTGAGATAAGAATTTTTGAAATTATGGAGTGGGTTTGCACCATAAGTGTTAACGTTGGCTTGAGTTAAATAAGCTCCTTGACAGCTGGACAAGCCCTTGTTGGACGTTTTGAGAAGCCCTTATGTGTATATATAGAAGGTGATGGAGAGTTCATTTCATCATCTAATTATGCAACCCAAAGGAGCTCGTTGAGGAGTGAAACATCTCTATGGAAGCTGCAACAAGAAGGCTAGAACAACGAGGGATTGGAAGTATGTTTTAGAGCTAATTTGAGGAGACCGAGTTGCTATTAGAGGATCGAGGAGCTATGCTTGGAGGACCAAGATACGATAGGTTCAAAGCAAGTCTATTGTGGCCATAAAAGGTAAGGGAAGTCATGCTTATGCAGGCTATAAGCTACATGATGGTTGTGTGTTAGGCCGCAGGGCATAACACCATAGAAAAGGGTGTGCGTTAGACTGTTAGGGGCTGATTTGTGCCCTAATATATTGCGTAGAGGTAGAGAGTTCACCTAAGGAGGGGCCATAGTAAAAGGGTTTTATTTTGGTGCATGTTTAAGCGCTGGTATAGCATGCTTTGATGCCCTAATCAGTCACAGTTATAACAAGAAGAAACCAACAGACTTGGAGCAACAATACCTTGTTTTGGGTCATAGTTTGTGGCTCGTTTTGGGTCGGTTTTTGTAGCAGCCTATGGTAGCCACTTCGAAGACTCAATTTGGTGACCAGGAGCCTTCATAGGAGTAGATCTTGCAGTGATTGGATTGGGTGCCATTGGTCTAGTGGAGTGCAGTGTGTTGGCTACCCAAAGTAGCCCTAAACAAGTAATCTTGAAGTGACGAAGAGAGCTGAAGGTTGGGTGAAGTTTGGTGCCTAATGTGCAACACTTTGATGGACAAAAGTGAATCCTAGATTGGTCGATTGGAGCTCAAGTATTGACCAACCTAGAGAGTGGATTGGATCATCCTGTGTACATGTAGTAGAAGTGACTTGCAGTAGTGTTTGGTGGCAACCCTCTTGGAGTCTCTATGTGTTGTCCTTTGAAGGACAAAGGGGCTGCTAGAGAGCAGTACAAAAGCGAAGGACTAGCAGGACAAGATATGACATAGAAGCTTCAACGAAGATTGTCATTGTATCTTGTATTCCATAGGATGTTGTATTATTTAGTTTGGTTTAATATAACGAAGATTGGGTTGTACATTATAGTACAATATTTGTTAAAAATTGTGTATACTTGTGCATATGCGATTTTTATTTTTTGATGTGCAAATTTGTTCTTGTTGAGATTCTTGGTTTGGTAGTGTTAGAGATTATAAGATTCTATTCTAGACCCAAGATCGTGGAAATTCAACACGAATACCCCGTATTTCATGCAAGGACGAAGCATATCAATAACAAGTACCACTATATTAGGAGTTTGGTACAAGATGGGGTCGTGAAGCTACGATATATTCCAATAGATGAACAGGTAGCTGATGTGTTGACGAAATATCTTCCGAATACGAAGTTTGAATATTTTAGAAGCATGCTTGGATTGGTTGATGTTACAAATTTAGTTGATTGGGAGAGATGAAGTATCTTATGGAAAGATTCTTGGGAGGACATCTAGTCATCCTATGTGTTGATATCTAGATCTCAAAGTAGGGAGGGTGGCATTGGTCATGGAGTTCTGACCTTGGATACACATCTAGATCTTTGGGTTTGTGATAGAACTTAAAAGCCTGATGGTACCTAGAGTAGCTAAAGCTTGAGTTCACCTTAGTCCCACTCGATTAGAGTACCATGTTCAGGTATCTAATATGTAGCATTGCATGTGCTAGAACTCTTCGTAGTTCATATCATTTTGAGATCTTCCATGTACCTTTATATGTATGTAATTATGATTACCTCCCTAGTTAAGAGGGAGTGTTGAAGAATGTGAATAATGTCGGTCTTCATAATTCTACTTGTCAGAAGAAATTTTATTATTAGAGCATGAGTTTCATGCTTGGGTCAATGTTTTCTAGGTCAAAGCTTCCATTGAAGGATTCTAGGTCTTTTCTTGAGTCAATAGAGTCATTTACATTTTTATTAGACCCTTCTTGGGCTTTTGTATCATGTAAAAATAATTATTTTTGGGTCAAAAAGGTTATTTGTCATCTCCACACCAAGTCAGCCCTATCCCCATTGTTGAAGAATCTAGGGCAAAGAGATGTAGAGCGATTCTTCAGGACTAGATAACAATTTGTGAAGTCTTTTTACAATGTCTTTGTTAGCTTAATCCTCTTATTCTATTATTAATGCATGTGTGTTTACTTAATCAAATTGCTATCGAAAACATAAAACAAGAACATAATACATTGACTCTCTAACAGGGCCAAAACCTCTCTTCTCTTGAGAGGAAAACCCTTATGTAAGTTTTCTCTTATTGAAGCTTCTTTCTTGATCAATGCCAAACCCTAGACCCTTGAATAATGGATCCTCCAAGCACAAGTCAAGTCATTCCTTTTCTCTGCACTATGTCTCCTCGGCCCTTTGTCCACCTCCTTCCGACACTTCGTCCTCCTTCCGACACCTCGTTCTTCCTTCCACTGTTAGTATTCCTTCTAGAAGAGACACTTATATTTTGTACTTAGTGAGATCCTTCACCTAAAGATACTCCTTCCTTCTCTTGACCAACATAGTTCCTTCTTGATGTATAGTTGTAGGCTTTGTGTGACAACACTGCAACCCTAATTCTCGCACGTGTGAGAGGTCTCATTGATGTTATATGACTCCTCTTTCCTTCGCTTGAGGTCTTCCTTCTTCGCTTGGATATGAGGCCTAGTAGGCCTAGTTTGTAGCCCAAACGATGAGGTATGTTGGGAGGTGACTTGCCTCTATCCTAACTGCAGATATCCCTTCCTTTTGTTTGCACGTGTGGTTGGTATTGGCCCTAAAACAATCCCAAAACCTTCACTCTTCCTTCTTGCTTCTTCACAGCACTAGAGACTCATTCTTCATCTCTTTCTCGACTTATTTTTCGGTCCTCTATCTTCGTTGAAGATCAGAGTGAGTTACTTTGTTGTTTTGAGGGAGTGGACAACCTCTATATTCCCTCCTTTAGGCCGACTTGGCTTCCTTTGCTCTTATGGGTTCTTTTAATGGTGCCATTGCTTCTTTTGATGGTTTCTTTGCTAGGAGGAGATGAATTTGCTTGGAGGTGTCTTCTTTGACTCTTATACATAAATATACATAATGTAACATACCCTTAAGTTATTCAACATAATTCTTTTGACTCTTTGACTCACCTATAGCACTGTAACATGTGCTAGACCTACTTCAATGAGCAAGAAACTTATTGACATATATTATAAAAATAATATTTCTTTTCTTGAATAAGTACAAATACCAAAAGTACATTTATGAAGACTGAACCTAGTTACATTTCTTTCAACACCCATGAAGTCAACCTATATTAGGGTAATTTGACCCAACAAAAAGGCTATATATAGAGAGGCAATTCGACCTATTTGAAGCACTTACTCAACAAGTTCGATCTATAAGAAAGAGAAGTAGAAAAAAGAGCGCGAAGAAGCTCGGAAGACCTAATTCGATTTCTTGGGCTATCTAGCTCTCACACGTGCAAATTTCTTGGGAAGTTGTAGGGGTTGACATTTTGTATCTATTACAGATCCAAAGTTCAGACGCTGGGGGCCGAAATTATGGATTGAAGCTGCAATTGGAAAGTTTTCACGTGGTGACTTTGACAAGGATCATCTATTGGAAGGAAGGGTTGACTTGGTGGTTGGAGGAGGTCTTTGTCTAGGTCTAAGAGGTCTTGGATTGCATCATCTTGATTTGAATCTACTAGTGGAAGAGTTGGATTGAGTTTTCCCTTGAAGGGGTTTTGCTTTCGTTGAGTCCCTACATCTTGTGTCTCTTGTTCTTGTGGTCTTCATATACATATAATTTGGTAATTGATTGATGAAAGATAAACTAATAAAGAAGTAAAATAAGCCAACATAATTCACATGTAATTATCAATAAAGAGGAATCAAACCCTAATTCGTATAAACATTGATTTCTCAACACAAGGCCCTTGCATAAAAACAATCTGGACATCGGCTGCAAAGGTTAAGAACAAATAATGGAGGTGAATATGTCAATAATAAATTTACAACTTACTGCATTGCATAGGGCATTTAAATGCAACATACTGTACCATATACACCACAACAAAATGGCCTTGCTAAAAGAAATAATCATATATTCAAAGAAATGGCTAATTGTGTGTTCCAATCTAAGGGATTAAGTCTTCATTATTGGCCGGAAGCCATCAAATGTGCAAATTACCTAGCATGTCGCACTACAACAAAGGCTTTAAGAAATATAACACTGGAAAAAGCATGGACTAAAATTAAGCCAGACGTAAGCCACTTTCGTATCTTTGGTAGTGTAGCATGGGCTCACATTATTGATGAAAAAATGGAAGCTTTATAGTCCAAAAGTAAGAATTGTATTTGTGTTGGATATTATGAATTTGTAAAAGGTTATTGACTTCTTCAACTTCACTCCAATGAAATAATCATTCGAATAGATTAAATTTGATGAAAATCTCTTGACCTATGAGCCTAATTCGATGGTTGTTCCCACTTTGGCCTGCGAGCCTAAGTTGATGGTTGTACCCTCTTTGGCGTTTGTGCCACCATCTCTTCCTATTTTGGTTTCTTCTTCAAATGATGACATTGAGGATGAAAATCCACCTTCGCTTGCTCATATTTCTCCAAATGAGTCCATTGAATGTGAACCTATACCAACACCACAACTTATCAAATGGGTCCGTTCAACACGTGAAGTAGTTGGTGACCTTGTCGGTGTTCCTATAGATCAATGATGCACTCGTTCATAGTTCCAACAAGTCTCCTCTCTTTTGGCTCAAGTTTTAGACTCATGATCTAGAAATATTTGCAAAAGATTTAGTTAATCCATATTGGTAAACAAAAATGAATGAATAATAATATTCCTTGATGGCGAACGATAGTCGGGAACTTGTACCCCTTCCAAATAGAAGAAAAAATGTCAGATGTAAATGGGTATACTAGACTAAGTATTCATCAAATGGAAGTATTGAAAGACACAAGGCATGATTGGTTGCTAAAGGTTTCTTTCAAGTTGAAGGAATAGACTACAATGAAATTTTTTCTATTGTCACCAAAATGAATTCCATCCACCTTGTTCTAGCCCTTGTTGCCTCACATGGATGGGAGGTCCATCAAATGGATGTTAAATCTACCTCTTATTGCATGGGGATTTACAACAAGAAATCTACATGGAACAACCTCCTGGCTATGTTCATAGTGACTCTAGTCTTTTGTTGCCTTAATAAATCTCTTTATGGTCTTAAACAAGCTCTTCGAGCTTGCTATGCAAAAATGGTATGCTTTATTTTTGACACTAGATTCTCTAGATGCCATTTTGACCCCATTGTCTACATCAAAAAAGTAAGAAGCCATGTCATAATCCTTGTTCTTTATGTTGATGACCTTAGCTTCACTGATAGTGACCCTAAAATTTTAACCCATGTGATGTCAAGCCTACTGAAGTAGTTTGAAATGACAAACTAGGATATTTTCATTATTTTCTTAGCCCCAAAGTCTTGCAAAACAAGAAAGGCATTTCTCTTTCCCAATCGAAGTATGCATGCGACCTTCACTGTTTTAACATGGAAGATTGTAAACTGACCCCTTCTTCCTTTCAATTTGGAGTCAAACTTACTTATACCTGCACTACACCTGAAGTTGATGCCACTTTGTACTGTTAGTTGGTATCTTCTCATATGACTCATACTTGTCCAGATATTTCCTTTACTCTTGGCCTTGTTTCTCGATATATGGAAACACCACATGAAAGTCATTGGAAAGCAACAAAAAGGATACTCTAGCATATTCAGGGTACAATTCAATTTGGGATACATTACAATTCACGCGGGACTCCTTGTTTGGACTCACTGATTCAAATTTGGTTGACGACCTTGATGATTGGAAGTCTACTGTAGGTTATGTTTTCAGTGGAGTTATTGAAGTGCACTTTTTCCCTACAGATGATCAAGTTGTAGACATTTTCACGAAATCTCTTACAAAAGCGAAGTTTTCTAAACTTCTATGCATGTTAGGAGTTCAATATGTTGTCATTAAGGTGGGATAGACTCTAATACCTCATTCCTTCTCCTCTTATTTCACCTTTTAAATCCTTCAATATTATCCCAAGTTCTTAAGAGGGGATGTTAGGATATTTAGCCATTTAGGAGTTAGTTAAGTTCAAATTGGTTTAATGTGTTTATTAGGTAAAATTGTGTTTCTTTAGTATGCATTAGTTGCATTGTAATCTGATGATAAGCGACATGTTTTAGACATAGAGCGATCCGATGTCACTTTGATACTAATCGCTGTTGATACGTGGCTTGACACCCGTTGGCCCATGATCTCTATTTGAAGGTCATGGAGGGTCATGGTTGATGATCAATTGTGAGAACTCTCTTATGTAAAATATTTTCTTTCAATTAATAAAATTGCCTCTAGTGGCTGCGTTAGTTGGGGCCGTGGATTATTTCCCTCTCAAAGGGTTTTAACCATGTAAAAATACTGGTGCTGTGATTTTGATTTGGTTGTGTGAGTGGTTATTGAAGGTGCTTGTCATTAATTGAATACCTTGTTTACCCGAACAAATATATGTTAGAGGTCCACTTTCCAACTGATCCAAAATGGATCCAAACCAATGAATGGTTGTAAGACTTGGTACCTGCAAGCCAATTTGGCATTTAATGAAGGTTAAAAGATTGCAAATGTAAAAGTGGCATAAGACAAAATGAGAATGGACAAATGGACTTAATTAAAAAATATATAGGAGAGAATGGTGTGAGGAATGGGAAGTGAAAGGTAAGCGTATTGGCCTTCCCATTATATCACTCTAAAAGAGTCTTCTTGCCAAGGAGGTGAAGATGCACTAAGAGTATGAAACATCATTGTAACCAAAGATTCACTGAAATGAAAGATGAGGACCCATTAGAAGATGGTTTTCCCATTTGGGTTTCTAGGGTAATTTTTTGTGTGTCAATAATGAGTTTGGTTTGATTGTTATGTGATGGAATTATACCTTGGTTTATTTATAAAGGATTGCTATGAAAATATGACACAATATTGTTATCATTTCCTGCTTGGAATTGGTTTGTATCAATTGCTTGGTTAATTACAACAACTACTAGCCTTAAACCATCCATTTATATTGTCTAAGGGAGATTGAGGGTTGTGATAAGAGAGATGTTTTACTATTGCAGGGATAGTTTCTAATTTAGTCTGTTTGGGTGAATTTCTCTCTTCTCCCACACTGTAATTCCTCTCTCTTCTTCTCTGGGTTGAATTCCTGCCTGCCTGGGAATTTTCTTCCTCCCACAAACTGTTCACTCTCTCTGGGCCACAATTTAATTTCTAGGTGGTATCCTTTTAGTCCCCACAGGAAGTATTGCTATTTGGTTGCTGGTTGGTTGATTACTCTCTTCTTTAGACTGTATCATTTCCCAAGATTGATTTGTTTTTTTGGCTGGGTCAGTTACTCTCACCCATGCATTGTATGGCCATCACATGCATTGTACGTTCTCTCTTTGGTCTACATTTCACTTAGGGAATTTGTAATGTCTCATTACCCCAATTGTACTCTGTAGTTCCTTTCTTCCCTAGTTGATTTCATTGCTTGGCCAATTAGACACTTAGCTAGTCGACTAGTTCTTCCTTGGTTGACTTGACTTTTGGGTGTTGAAGTGGCCTCTCACATAGTTGGCTTCATATTGGTTAGTCAACTCCATTTCCCAATATGAACGCTATGTTCAAGGTTCTACATCGTTGGTTTTACATTGTAATGGTGGAGGAATCGCTGCTAGAATACCTCTATATGCTAGTTGGGTGATGGACAAGGAAAACCATTGAGAACAAAATAAATAGTCTTATTTTGTCAGGGATGAATCTCATTGGCTCTGTTTCATCTCTACTGTGAACAAACTTAGTTCGATATCCAAATCCTACATATTCATATGAGTTGGAGATTTTTTGCCACAAATAACTATCAATCTAATGTAATTTTCAAAAAGAAATTAATTTAGCTTAAAATTGACCTTCTAGTAAGACAACGAATCCATTAGACATGAAATTTGACATAGCTAATAGTTTGATAAATTCCTATCAACCCCATACATTTGGAAGCCATAGCAATAGAGAAGCTACTCAGGCAGAGCAAGTTTGCAGAGAACTTGTGGAATGGAGGTTGGAATGCACCATTTTATCGTTCAAGTGATGCATCATACCAATTAATCATTGCTGATAGTGAAGTGTACATTAACCAAGTGCAGTGCGCAGATAAGCACTCTCCAGGCACAAACATTCAACACTCATTAGTAGGTTTATCATGTGGAGGGGGACTTGATGAAATTTTGGTGGTTTTATTTATTTTAGTGAGTCTTGTTATCCACCACCAGGGGTGACACCCATAGGATACAATTTTCTCCTAGATTTGTCTTCAGCCAGCAGCTAGCAGCCCCTTGCAGCCAACAAATAACTCGATGTGCCACCTTTCTCCGCCACCTAAGCCAACCATCATGTGCCCTCGCCCATCTGTATGATCGTATGTTTGAAGATGGGCATTCTGATCCAGAAGGTATGGATTTTCATTATATAATTGAGTATTTTTACTTACTTCTCATGGTTTCATCTGGACATGGATTAGTGGGGGGATTTGGTGGAAAGAATGGGCTTGGTCTATACTCTTATACCCTTGTCCAAATTGGTGTTTAGTCTTGTATCCTAACCCTATGGGATCTCCTCTAATGGTTACAAGCTTTAAGAATGGCACTACATGGGAAACCCTGATTTTGGTTGCATGGTCCCGCTTCCCGACACTACATACATCACTCCCCTCCGCTCATTATAACCCCTTTTCACATATTTCCCATTCGGGTCCACATTTGTCCATTGGGTCCATAAGGAGTTAGCCTCCCCTTCCCCTTGTCTACACTTTGGTTCGAGCCTGCAACGATGCCCCAAAGGTTGGAGAAGCTAAAGAAAGTTAAAATCATAATTTGGCCTCTTACAACAGGAAATGTACCATAAAATGCAAAAGATGGTCGGGACATAAATTTTTTTAGCACGTGGGAAAAATCCAAACATGAGCTCTACCTATTATCATGGCCATCAACCTGGTTTCTAGGGCCCATATATGAGCCCCCGACATCATTAAGGAACCCATGATTGTCCCAACCCCTGGTGTTGAATTGCGCAACCTTAAGGGGGTATTCACTGTTATGTCATTTACATCATGCTCTCATTCCTTGGATGTTAGAAAATAAAAAAGGCAGAAATATTTTCTTATGTTGATAATTACATGTGATATTCTTATGTTCTTATTAACTTTATTATGTTCTTATTTTATCTTTGTTTCATCAAAGATATTATCAAAAACAAAACATTAAGATCAGGGACATCAAATGTAGGCGGACAACCAAGGCTAAAACCCCTATATAGGGGAAAATCTAGTCACAAACTCTTCCTTCAGTAATTCAAATTGAGATGGACCAAGCCCCTAGACCAATAGACCTTCCTCTTCCACCAAGTCAAACTTCCAAGATGATGTATTAGTATTCTTCTTATCTACCAACTTCTACCCAACAACAATCTAGCAATTCGACTTCCAATTGCAGAATTTCGACCTCCAACAACAAAATTTTGGCCTCCCAGTTACTGCAGAATCTAGGCCCCCTTCCAACAGTTGCACAACTTCACACGTGTGGGAAAGAGAGAAATTTTCAACTTTTTATTCTTGTGAGAGAGTTTGTTCTTCTTTGCTAACCTCCTTCCTCTTCTTCCTTGAAATTCACACTTTTTTTGGCCCCAAAAGTTGTAGATCATACTCATTGAGTGAGTGACAAACGAGGTCAAGTTGCTGCTTGTATATATTGATTATGTTGCCTAAATTTAGGATGACTTGTCTAGTTTTGAGGCCAACTTGGTCTAGGCGTTGGATTAATGAATGGTGATCCCGAGTCACAAGGTCAGCTATTCCCAAACTGAAAGAATGATTCGGGACAGGAGGGACAACAAGCTGCCCACCAAGGTCGACGAAGATATCGTATTGGTGGCAGTAATCCCATAGGAGTTTTGTTTTGTGAGGGAGCTTCAATAGGAGAATCTATAAAAAAACAACAAAAAAGAAAAGAGGGAATAAATTTATTTCTTGACAAATAATTCCCAAGAAGGGTTCTTTACATTAGGTTGGGAGCAATATGTCGTCCGATGAGACTACGAATTTAAAAATGCTTGAAAAATCTCTATTGCTATTTCTGAGGGTAATCCACATTGGTACAATGATAGAAAGGGACCCACCACAATAACAGAACGACTTGAATAATCAACTCGTTTGCCAGTAAATTTCACGAAATATTCCCTCTTTGCTTTTATGACATAGACAAGGACACTTGACACAAACCCTAGAAGCTTGCAACGAAGGCTTTGACCTGAAACTAATTGACCCAAGCATGAAACCCATTTTTTAATAAGTCAATTTTAATAAAATAATTTTTTTCTCTTAACAATTACAATATATTTAAATACATTTATGAAGATCGAACTTAGTTACATTCTTCAACACTCCCTCTTAAGTAGTGAGGTATTCATAATTACAACCATATAGAGGTACATGTAAGATCTCCAATATGAACTACGAAGAGTTCAGGTACACTTAGTGCCACAGACTAAATACCTGACCAGGGTTATCTATCCGGGTGGGTCTAAGATGGACTCAATCTTTCACCCACTCTAGGTACCATCAATCTTACTTGCTAACCATCAACCCAGGGATCTAGGTCCGTATCCAAGGTCAGAGCTCCATGACCAATGCCACCCTCCCTCTTCGAGATCTAGAAATCAACACACAAGCCGACCAAATGTCCTCCCACACATACTCCATTAGATGCTTCAACTCTCCTGATCAATCTAGATATATCCATTTGTCCAAGCATGCTTCCAGAGTGTTCAACCTTTTTATGGAGAGATTTACCTGTATAAACACAAACCCCAATCAATAATAAATTTTCAAATATACAGACAAGTAAACACAAACATTCGGGGTCTTCATTCATTCGGATGCTTCTTATATCATCATCAAGTTATCCAAATACATCTTGTCGGAAGAAACACCAAATATAGCCTCAGTGCTTATCAAGTCTTTTGTTTGCAACTTCATACTCATCAATATTACTTTTTCTTACTTCAAAGTATTCACTATTATAACATGCCCTCCCTCTCAACTAGGGAGATATACCCTTTCTTCTATCCAAGCCCCCTCTTAACTTAGGGAGATCAACTACTTCCCTCTTTTATAACATTGAAGAACCTTTCATGGCTTCATTTCTTCTCACGGTATCAAGGTCATTTTGATATATAGCTTCCTTCGTCATGCTTATGTGAATATCTTCATCATTTTGAAGATTATGCGTCTGCAACACTTTAATATAAAGTACAACTAAATATATATATAGACGAATGAAGTTAACAATATCAAAGTTAAAATAATGGAACCATCAAAACAATCAGATACTTTAGACATCAAATACCTAAACCTAGTTAGGTTCATAATCACTAAGAGACATATACTTCTAAACTTCAACTTATTTTCTAGGGTTTTGTTACAAACCCTAGACTTTAACAACTTAGATCAGTCTCATTCTGTCCAGGACCTCAATATTATTTTCAGAGATATATGACAAATTCTACTATGATCCATGATCCTTGAGCAATTAGCAAGCTTTCCTAGCCAAGGAAAAATATAAAGAGAGGTTATTAGCATTTAATACAAACACATATTGATAAGAGAGGGAAACCAAACATAAAAGATAAGACAAGGAGTAAGATACTTATATTTGGTATATTTGTGAGGGCTCCCTCTTAATCTAGTCTTGAGGGATAACTACAACTTTATCAAAATAAAAGGTATTCTAACAAGACCTGTTAGACCTACAAATTCTAGAGATCAAAACATAACAAAAACAATTCAAAACTTAGAATAGAAGACCAAGGGAGGATGTGTGTAAGGGAGGACTTAGTAGTATAAGTCCTCAACTTTCGATTCTTCTCCAGTCTTGTTCTTCTTTAGTGGTCCTTCATCAACAAAATTTGTTTGATCCCTATTTCTTTTCTTATTTCTTGGATTCTCAGGATAATAACTCTGGTAATGTCCCATCTTGTGGCAATTGTGACATTCAACCTTGGATAGGTCCATTGTCTTCTTTGGTCCTTTGAATTTCTTGAAGTTTCCCTTCTTTTTATGATGAGAAGAGTAAGCATTCGAGGTGTTTTCTTCTTTCATTTTCCTTTTTGTTGTTTACCATCGATATTTTGGCTTCTTCTTAGCTACATGCATTCCAAATTTGTTCAAATGTAGGCATATCCTTTCAACTGTTAAGTCCTGATGCAAAGGCACTCCAAGATTTAGGTAGTCCTAGAAGAGTCGTAATTACGAACTCCTTTTCTGGGATAACTTCATCTATTGCTTAGAGTTCATCTATGATTCTGGATATCCTTATAAAGTATGATGAAACAATATCATCATTTGTCATTTTAACAGTTCTTAGTTCATTCCTGAGGCTTGCTATTTGACCTATGTTCTTGATAGCGAATAACTTAGGGAGATCCTCATATGTTTCTTGGGTGGAATTTATGTTGGATGTGTATGGAATTAAGTTATCCTTAACTCTGTCTAGAATTATATTCATAGCAACAATTTCAAGTTATCTAAACTTCACTTTATCTGCATTACTTGATTCATCAGTAGGATTCTTGACTCTTCCTTGAACAAGAACTAAGGCTTTATTCTTTTCGAGAATGCGATCTATTCTCTTTTTCTAGGTCCTATAGTTGGAGGCTCCTTCTAGTTTGTTCTTTTCCTTCATTGAGTTTGTCATGTCTATATATTCTATTTCTAACCTTGAAACTCCTTATTCTCCTTTCAATAGATCTTCAAGCTTCCTTTTTCCTTCCTTCTTTCACCTTAGATTTGATACTATGTTAGAAAATAAAAAAGGCAGACAAATTTTCTTATGTTGATAATTACTTGTGATATTCTTACGTTCTTATTAAATTTATTATGTTCTTATTTTATCTTTGTTTCATCAATCAATTATCAAAAGCAAAACATGAAGATCAAGGACACCATATGTAGGCAAAAACCAGGGCTGAATCCCCTATATAGGGGAAAACCCAGTCACAAACTCTTCTTTCAGTAATTCAAATTGAGATGGACCAAGACCCTAGACCAATAGAACTTCCTCCTCCACCAAGTCAACCTCCCAAGATGATGTAGTATTCTTCTTCTTATATACTAATTTCTGCCCAACAACAATCTAGCAATTGGAATTCTAGTTACAAAATTTCGACCCCCAGCGACAGAATTTTGACCTCCCAGTTATTGCAGAATTTCGGCCCCTTCCAGCTACTACTCAATTTCACAGGTGTGGGAAAGAGAGAAAATTTAGACTTTTTATGCTTGTGAGAGAGCTTCTTCTCCTTTGCTAACCTTCTTCCTCTTATTCTTTGAAATTCACACTTTTTCTGGTCCCTGAAGTTGCAGATCGAACTTATTGAGTGAGTGACAAATGAGGTCGAGTTGTTGTTTTTATATAGTGATTCCGCTGCCCAAATTTAGGCTGACTAGTCTAGTTTTGAGGCCAACTTGGTGGAGGATTCCTAGAAGACTAATTTTAATATAAAATAAATTTCTTTCTTGACAAATAATTCCCAATAAGGGTTCTTAACATTATTACATAGACAATGACACTTGCCACAAACCCTACAAGCATGCAATAAAGGTTTTGACCTAAAAATAATTGACCCACGATTGCTTCCTCCTATACCTATACACCATGCGTGGGCTTCCCTCATTATAGCTACCCTTGTACCATGGCATGTGGCTTGGAGCCTTCCCCTGCTACCCCACTTTGTTCCACCATTATTTCACATGACACCTTCCATTTGACAGAGGTACCATGGAGCTGTCATTCCCTTAGAGGTTGAAACCACTTAACAGGGTCCTTTAATAACCTCTGTCTTGAACCTGGGGACACCTGTACATTCTAAATCCCATTGTGGAAGGGCATGCCACTATGAAGTGTCCACTTGTGCCCCTGTTTTGTAAGCTTATTTACTCGGTTGTACTAATGAAATTGTTGTACTAGAAGGTGAGGAGATGCATTGGATCTTATACAAGTTTGTAGGTGGGTCTTCATTTGGGGTTTGGCCTCCCTATATGGTATCCGAGTCCTCTAGAGAGTCATGATGGGAGTTGTAGTGTGAGAGTTGAGAGCCATGGGCCTCCACCATAGTAGAGAGCGGATATCCACACCATGGGATCCTTTATCACCACCTATTGCTTTCTCATGTCTTAGTTATTCGATGATGATCATGATGCACTTGGACCACATTACCCAGCCGACTACGCACTTACACCACATACTTGGCATTTAATTCAGGGCCCATATGGGGTTTTGTCACACCTAGGGAGACAAGGGAGGGATTGAGTCATCATTCCAACCCTTATTGATGGAGCATAAACTTGCTTGATCTAGTTGGAGACCCATGAGGCCATTCTTTGTGCCCCCACAACCACTTGGGAGCACCACTAGTTATTTACTTGGAGATTAAGGGGCCCCCCGATTTTATCATTGTTGTTGAATCCCTCTTATTCATTATGACACATGAGGGACTCGATTTGACTTTACAATGACCCTATTGGCTATTGTTCTATCATTTAGGCCCTCTTGAGAGGCTATTAATTTACTTTTGGAGCTGTTTGGTGGGCTTGTCAACAAAGTAGTGTTATTTTACACACTATTTTATTCTAGGGGAATAATTAGGCTAATTAGACATAATTCAAACTCCTAGGGCTCATATAAATACAAGAGAGCCTCATTGTATCATTCATCATCACTTGGATTAGATTTATTCTCTTGAAAAGAGTTCAAACCTACTATTGATGGATGAATTGGAACTTTCTTGATGCATTTTGAATTTTGGATTATTGCTATCTTATCTTGAAGCTTCACTTTTGCAAATGTAATGGATGGATATACTCTTGCCATGTAATTTTTCTTTCATGCGAATTTTCTTATTGATACATGTCTAATGTATGAAATGTTATGTCATGATTTTACTTGTGCCCTAAATTAATGTGAATTCATGGAACACTTGGAACACTCAACGAAATTTAATTGTTCTTGTGACCTTCCCCTATCCTCACTTAACCTAGATACTCTCTTAAAGATCATTCAAACCCTAGGTCAAGATTTGATATTCCCAAGGCTCTTTTTGTGTCCCATATCATAGTATGTTCTTTATCTTACAAGGGCATTTGAAGAACCTTGTTTCCTTAGAGGTCTTAGGTACATGATATCCTTCATAAGAGAATATCCCTACTACCTAGGTCTAAGTATCCCTTTGAGCCTTTCTTGGAGAGCCCTTACATCCCTTTTGAAGCATGCAAGATATTATTTGAGTCTCTCCCTTGAATGAGCGTTGGAAGTCACAATGTACCTCATCATTGACTTTATCCGTTCTAGTGATTTCCTTCATACTGGGACTCCTCCTATCGGTGAAAGTCCGTAAAGAGCAGGTGACATTGACTGAGGTGATAATGGGTCCTTGTCCCGTTGTTGTCACTTTGTCTAATAGTAGTTCCTTTGGAACACCTCCTAGGACCCCTGCTAGATTGTGTGGTAACCTTTTTGACATCGTTGTCAGGGAGGAAGCATGTCTACCTCCCTATGAATCATTGGGGAATTGATTTATTAAATAAATTACAAATATTCCTTTGGTGACTCCAATCATTGTCCAATCCCCTAGTTTTCTTGAAGAAGACAACATTCCTCCTATAACTAGGGCTGCTGTGAAAAGGGGAGAAATAACTCCATTGCCTATTAGAACTAATCTTCTCCCTGGATTTGGTAATTCAACTTCCAATATGGAAACCACTTCCAATACCAACAAAAATCAAAACCCACGCAAGGTCCTTAGAAGTAAAAGGCACCTTTCTAGTGTCTTTGGTCCTTTGAAATTGAGTGAGAATCTCAAACCTTTTCCTGACAAGTGCCATGAATGGTTGCCCAAGTTCAAAGGGGATGCTACCAAAAGTGCCCATGATCACATTGATGACTTCTATTGGATGCTTGCCCTAAGGGAAATTGATGACGATGACAAGATTATGATGCCATTTGCTTTAGGGATGAGTAAGGGAATGGTATGTTAGTGTCGCTTTGGGTAGTATAGGTGACTTTGATGAGTTTGAAGATGACTTAAAAAAACATGGTCATCTGATGCCCACGGGGCCTCAAGTATTGAAAGTTTTTACCACATAGTTGAGGGAAGGGAAGACATTAAGGAGTGTATTAAAAAAATTGACAAGATTGTTAGGGACATCCTTGATCACCTTAAACCTCTTGACACATTCATTCTTGACAAATTCACTAAGGCTGTAGGAGGTCACCTAACATATTCATTAAGGGATAAAAAGCCTAAAAGTCTTGCTGAGGCTAAAAAAATTGTTATGGAAGTTGAGCAAAATCTAAATATTTCCAAACTGGAGATGCCTGAATATCATAAAGCTAGGGTTGAAGCCAAGAAGAGTAAACCTAAAGATCAGGTTGAGGAAGCCCTTGTCATATCTCTTAATAAACTTGATAAATTATCCTAGGACATAAACAATAGGTATAGGTTATATATGAATAAGTTTACTACTCTTGAAAAGTCTCAAAAATCAAGTTTTTCCAAGAACAAGTCTTTTTTCAAGAAATCTAATGATGAAGGCAAGAAGGGTCCACCCCAAGTTCCAAACACCTTAGCCCCAACTAATGTTGTGGAAAAAGAATAATCTTTTGAAGATAAACAAAGTGATGATGAAGAAATTGAAGATGAGGAAGGTGGTGAACAAGAAAATTTAATCAAAACCTATGCTTTCAACATCATGTCAGGTGGCACATTTACTCATCCTAAGTAGTGAAATAACACCTCATGAAGAAAAGGATGAGCCTATCCTCAACACTGGTGATAGTGGGAGATTCAAAGGGGCCCAATATTCCAAAAAAGAATGACAAAAACCCCTCAACAAGCTCCAACAAACCTAAAGAAAATGAATATTTACCTAAGCAACCTCCTCTTAAACAACCTCTTCCCAATGGACCCACAAGGAAGGATCCTTCAAAGAAAGACAATACCAAAAAGGACCTTTAAAAAGGGGAATCCAAGCACAAGACTAAAGACAAAGGGGTTGAGTTGTACATAGATGTGGGTGCTTCCATACAAAAGACGACTATGCAAGTTCCTATTAAGGAGTTAGTTAAACTCCTATCCAAAAAATGGCAAGCTAAGAAAACTTTGGGATTTGAGGAATATGACACACTGATCACATTACAAATCATACACATTTCTAGTACTAAACCTAGCCCTCAACAATTCTTATTCGCCATAGCCATTATTAACCTCCTCTTGCACAATTATATGTTAGATTCTGGGGCTTTTGCAAACATCATGCCATTGAAGGTGTTATGAAGCAACTCAATCTTAGCATCACTCGAAAGTACAAGAGCATATGTGGCTCCAACTCACAACTTGTCAAAGTAGAAGGCCTTTTAAAGGAACTCAAAGTGTCACTAGCTATGAACCCTGACATATCATTACTCATGGATGTTGTAGTCATTTATATACCTGATAAATGGGGAATGTTATTGTCTAGGAAATGGGGTGCTACTTGTGGGGGGGGGGGGGGGGGGGGGGGGAGAGGGGAATTTCAAATGGATTTGTCTTATGTCACCATTTTGCAGTTTGATGGAACCCCTTTCATCCTTTATAGGGAGCCTTTGTACCCAACTCATGTGGTAAACCCTGGGCCTATCCCTTATTACAAGATTCCAGAGGTTTAGGAACCATCCTCTATCCTTCCTTCTCAAGAGATCCACATCCTTGAAATACCAAATAAAAAACAAACCAAGAAATGGGGGCCTAAAAGGGAATTCAAAGTTGGGGACGTGTTACTGGACAAAAATCCTATTTCCGTCAAGATTCATGGTAGGGTTGGTGAGGGATTTTATTACATTGCTAGACTTGACGATGAACTTTGGGTTGGACTTATCAAAATTAATCATATCACCCCTTTCCTTGATACTTGACGCTTGTAACGTACACATGTTAGAGTAGGATGCATTGCATATTGCTTTTTCATTAGAACTAACATCATATTATGTTTTTCATGCTAGATTAGGTGCACTTAGAACAAAATTGTATTTAGAATTAGATTTTATTTCATGTCAATTTTATGACCTAACAAAAGCATGGGCAATCATAGAACACCATAAAAACATGTTTCTTAGTGTGCTTAGTCTTTCATGTGCAGGTAACAGGTCTATGTTCCCATGAGATCACTGGTGTTCTCATGACCTCCTCATTTGAGTACGTTTGTGCACTCGCCTGAGAGCTTATGCCCCAGTTGGAGCTAGATGTTACCCACCACTAGTGGGTGACACCCTTAGGAAATTTTTTTCTCCTAGATTTGTATTTAGTCGAAAACCAACAACTCCTTGCAACCACTAGATAGCTTGATGTGCCACCTTTCTTTGCCACCTGAGCCAGCCGTCATGTTCCCTTGCCCATCTGTATTATCATATGCTTGAAGATGGGCCTTCTGACCCTGAAGGTATGGATTTTCATTATGTAATTGGTATTTTTTCTTACTTATCATGGACTCATCTAGATATGGACTAGTGTGGGGATTTTGTGAAATAATGGGTTTGGTTTGTACTCTTGTTCTCTTGTCCAAATTGGTGGTTAGTTTTGTATCCTAGTCCCATGGGATCTCCTCTAGTGGCTACTAACTTTAGGAGTGGAATTACATGGGAAACCCCAATTTTGGTTGCATGGTCCTGCTTCCCCACACTACATACATCACCCCTCTCCGCTCACTATAGCCCCTTTTCACATATTTCCCATCTGGGTCCACATTTGTCCATTGGGTCCACAAGGAGTTAACCTCCTCCTCCCCTTGTCCACACTTTGGGTCGGGCCTGGAACGATGCCCCAGAGGTTGATACAGCTAAAAAGAAAGTTAAAAACATAATTTGGCCACTTACAACAGGAAATGTACCATAAAATGCAAAAGAAGGCCGGGACATAAACAATATAGCACGTGGGCAAAAGCCAAGCATAACTATACACCTTATCATGGCCATCACCCTGTTTCCTAGGGCCCCTATATGAGCCCCCTGCATCATTAAGGAGACCTTGATTGTCCCAACCCCTGGTGGGCGATGAACTATCGAACCTTAAGGGGGTATTCACTGCTATATCATTCACATAATGCTCTCATTCCCTAGAGCCCCAAGTAGTTATAAAAAGAAAAACCGTTAAAAGGAAAAAGGCATATGAAGAAGTGTGGAAAAACAAAGGTCGTGGTAATTCATGTACCACGATTTCTCCCTCCTACACCTATACACAATGTGTGGGCTTCCCTCATTATAGCTACCCTTGTACCATGGCATGTGGCTTGGAGCCTTCCCCTGTTTCCCCACTCTGTTCCACCATTATTTCACATGACACCTGCCATTTGACATATTTACCATGGACGTGACACTCCCTTGGAGGTTGAAACCACTTAATAGGGTCCTTTAATAACCTCCCTCTTCAACCTGTGGACACCTATACATTCTAAAGCCCGTTATGGAAGGGCATGCCACTATGAAGTGTTCACTTGTGCCCCTGATTTGTAAGCTCATTTACTCAGTTGCACTAATGAAATTTTTGTATTGGAAGGTGAGGAGACGCATTGGATCTTATACAAGATTGTAGGTAGGTCTTCATCTTGAGGTTTGGCCTCCCTTTACGGGATCCAAGCCATCGAGAGGGTCATGATGAAACTTGTAGGGTGAGCGTTGAGAGCCATGGGCCTCCACCACAATAGAGAGAGGATAACCACACCATGGGATCCTTCAACACCACTTATTGCTTTCTCGTGTCCTAGTTATTCGATGATGATGATGCACTTGGACCACAATTTCCCAGTCGGCTATGTGCTTTTACCACACACTTGGCAATTGATCCAGGGCCTAGATGGGGTTTTGTCTCACCTAGGGAGACAAGGGAGGGATTGAGTAATCATTCCAACCCTTATTGATGGAGCACAAACTTGCTTGATCTTGTTGTAGACCCATGAAACCATTATTTGTATCCCCACAGCCACTTGGGAGCACCACTAGTTATTTGCTTGGAGATTAAGGGTCCATTCTCCTTTTATCATTGTTGTTGGAACCCTCCTATTCATTATGATACATGAGGGACTCCATTTGGCCTTCCAACTACCCTCTTGGCTTTGTTCTATCATTTCAACCCTCTTGAGGGGCTCGTCATTTACTTTTAAAGCTATTTGGTGTGCTTGTCACCAAAGTAGTGTTATTTTGTACATTATTTTGTCATGGATTGATATGCTCTTTTTGTCATGTAAGTGCTCTTTCATAAGATTTTCCTTATTGATATATTTCTAATGTATGGAATGTTACTTGTATCCTAAATTATGCGAATTCATGAAACACTTGGAATCTTGATACATTGCATATGTTATTCATTTGACAAGAAGAATGAATATTCCTAGGGGTTGGTTTGTGCACCTTTACCTTGAAACTCCATCAAAATTTGTACAATGAAGTGTAAATTCCTTTTGTGACCTAATTAGTACCTCTCTAGGCTAGCGAAGTTATGAAAGGGCTCCTTGGTAGAGTGAGAATCTCAAAATCAAATCCATCTTGACTCCATTCATCCCAATTAGCTAGGAATTGATCCTTGTCCTTGGTGATCACCTAAAAAATTCATTTTTTTCACCTTCTTCCCAAATTTCAGCCCTAACCCTAGACAACCAGCTAGGGCCTTGTGCGAAATTCATTAGAGGCTTGACGTTGGAAAAATAATTGGATATATTAATGTGTTTTGGAGAATTTGGTATGTACGGATAAATACTAATTCCCTAGATAAGTAGCTATATCTAGAACAATAGTTTAAAGTACTTTAGCCTTTTCCTATAAGCAATAGATAAGACGAAGAAGATGAGAAGACCTGCTTGTAGTTTCTCTTTCCTCTTGTATACTTTGTATCAATCCTGTCGCTCCTTCCCGTACTTAACACACTTTAGAAGTACTTGTAAACATCAACAGAAGACAAAGAACTGATCAAAGAAAAATATCTATTGAATACAAGTAAATGGAATCAGATACATTCACACATATAAGCATAACAAGATAAGCATATGGGAAAAAGGTTCAAATACTTTACTGAAATAGAAGAAGGAATTACAATCATCAAGTCTAATTCAAAGTCACTTCTCCAACTTGGATCCCATCCACATCACATAAAAAACATGACAAACTTGTAGCATAACAATACTTGTCTCAAGGTCAATTCTCATAGCAACATTATCTCCTTACAATTCAACATAGTCCAGTCCCTGATCACTTAGATGAGTGTTCAATTTATAGGAGGATGAAGGAGGTTATGTCATAAATGGGCGTATTGAATGGCCTTCCATGCTTAGAATTAGTTCCATGGAGGAAGGGATGAGAGGATAAGATGCATCTTTACTCATTCCTCATCCATTTTCGAGCTCATAGGAGTTGATAAGTGAGGTAAACTTCTAGGTGACTCCAAGAGATAACAGTATTTCCCAAACCCTATGTGAATTTCGCTCAATCTCGTCCAACGCAGGTGAAAGAGGGCCTATGTGCTCTGCAGAGTACCCTGACATGGACTCAACTGCTTTGCAGCACACCCTTACATGGGCCTACCTGTGCTGGTCCCTCTAGAGGTCATTTCAGGATGTCTTCAAGTCATGAAACTGTCTGGGAAGGAGGCATTCAAAAGAGTGACTTGTCTAGGGCATGTAGCAACTGAAATTATGGTTTGATGAGCCCTAAAACACTAATCTGGATGATGGGAGTGATGTGCCCAAATGGACCTGTAACAGCTGCCCCCTAAATCATGAAGTCAAAAAATGCAAATGTCAAATGAAATGCTTTACGATGTGATGAGGAGGTTTCAAGTGGAAGGTGACCTGCATCAATTACAATACATATATCATGATATTTTGATTTTTACATGAATTGCTGAGGGAAGGTATACCCATGCTCAACATATAAACTTTCATTACATGTACATAGACAACCGTCTACAGATATAGACCCATGATTGGAATGACTGTCAATGTAAAGCCATTGTACATATGATTTAGTACTCCTAAAATCGCAGCCCGGATGGATGAAACTAGATCCGGGGTCTTCTATATCATTCAATTGTTCACTCAATTACGAGTCTAACCATGTGAATATGTGATCTGAAGTCGAACATGGGAAGACACCGTCTGTTTACCAGCCAATGATGTAAGTTGTTAACATACACGAGAGAAATCACCGATAATGATAATGATCCTCAAGGTACTGCAGTACATTCTGTATGGTGTGAATGGATGATTTGATGTCGAACACCATACAAAGTCTTTCGGCCGAAGGTCATTGATGTCAACCTATCACTGGAAGCGAGAAACCTGCCATTGATGTATGCAAGTCTCAAGGTAATGGAAGGGTGTTTTTAAGTCAACTTCTTGGATAATGTGTTGATGTCGACAAGAAGTGACTCGTCGCAGGAGGGCCTTGATGTATCCCACATCAATGAAACGAAACGAGTGTAATGATTTTGGAGACGGAATTCGAATGACGACACAAGGTTCAAGAATGGCGGTCATGAAAATGAAGGTTTATGAGTATTGCGAAGGATGAATTTTAATTGAATGACTTCTCTTGAACATATCGGCGACACTGAATGAATTGGCAGCATTGACGCAAAACCAAAGTAATGGATGGTGCGATAGACCATAGGTATGATAACCATCAAGAAGATAACCCAACCCAAATAGTCTGAATGAATTGGCACAATTGATCCAAAACCAAAGTGATGGATGGTATGATAGACCATAGGTATGATAACTGTCAAGTATACAACCCAACCCAAATAGTCACGGAGATGAAGTAAAAGTGTCATGTTCAAGAGCGACCTGCTACCATAAATTGGTTTACCCCTTTTTCCCATTTTCCCCAGTCATTGTTGACCAGTACCTCTTTATTTTTAATCAAGCTTGAGGATGATAACATATGCTTGTTGTATAATTCCACCCCTCGAGTGAATCCATCGCTATGTGATGTTTTAATGAGTCTAGCGAAGGTGAAACTCAGTCTTGTTTAGATGAACAAGTTTGTCACTATTTGATGTTCTAACGAGTTTAACGACAAAGATAACTCGGTCCTTTTCATGTTTAGAGAGTTTGAAAAGGGACAAAAATAAAACTCCACAAGTTCTTTTTCGTAGAATTGTCTCTCAAACCCGAAAAAGCATAAAACAATATGAGAGAGAACCTATTGACCATGTTTGGTCAACATATTCCTTTTTTGTAGTTAATCTATCTCAGAGTGAAAAAGGGTTAAACTTATACTGAGTAGATGTCCTTTCCAATCCATTAACAAGCTGAAAAGGACAAGCACTCGACAATATTTTCATATTTCGAGAGTCTGAGAAGAGCTTAAAGAGGACTTCGTTTTGAGGAACGAGTGGTGTCTGGGATAGAAACTGGTTCCGGTGATGTTGGAAATTTTCAAAACATGTTGATTTATGTGAAGAGGCTCGCTAATAAGACCACTCATCGCAATTGTTCCTCAAAAAGTGTAAAACGACCAAGTGAGAGCGTATGATCAGCCAAGAAGATAGTGACGATGGAAGGAGAAAAACCAAGGCTCATCTGACGGAAAAGTATGATAGAATGGAAATCATGAGGGTTAAAATGGAGATGGGTTCATTTTTACACAAGCTTGAACCATAGGGAACTATGTTTGGATTCAGTTTCATGTTTACACAAGCTTGAAACAACAAAATATGCTTGGATTCAGTTTCATTTTTACACAAGCTTGAAATGAATAACAATGCTTGGATTTAGTTTCCATTTTACACAAGCTTGAAACGAAGAACTATGATTGAGATTGGTTTACATTCCCCCAACATGATGAAAGGGATAGTCTCTTGTAACCAGATGGAAGTCGCTGCGGTGAAGCAGGACGGTTATCCAACACCTTTTTGGCTTCGTCTAGATAGGGACAAAGGTGAATGGGGTGATTCCCTTCACATAACCTACAGGGAAACTTAACTTTACACTAGGTGCATGCCCCCCAAGCTTCATTACATTCACCTAAGTAGATTACTTGTGGCTATCAGGTGGATGGAATGAAGGTTCGTTTATGAGATCAAGTGAAAGACTCGACTGGGATTTCACAAGATCTAATCAAAGACTCAAACTGGAAATTTACTCCAGGGGACCTTGTTTCATTTTTTAATGAGCTTGACACAAGACAAGGAACTCTGCTCAGATTCCTTGTTTCATTTTTTAACGAGCTTGACATAAGACAAGGAACTATGCTCATACCCTTGGTTTAATTTTTTAATGAGGTTGACACAAGACAAGGAACTATCCTCATCTTCCTTGTTTCATTTTTTAACGAGCTTGACACAAGACAAGGAACTATGCTCGTATTCATTGTTTCATTTTTTAACGAGCTTGACACAAGACAAGGAACTATGCTCGTATTCCTTGTTTCATTTTTTTAACAAGGTTGACACAAGAGAAGGAACTATCCTCATATCCTTGGTTTCATTTTTTAATGAGGTTGACACAAGAGAAGGAACTATCCTCATGGGAGCTGTTTCATTTTTTAATGAGGTTGACACAGTAAAAGAAATATCCTCATGGGCCTTTGTTCATGACACATAAGAGGTCATGACTTCCAAGAGGTTCTCATCAGATGGGAGAACAATGCTATGGAAGGAGAGATCTGGTTCCAATGCCCCCAGTACATAATGTACAACTTCACGGAATTGATCGTTTGTTGATGTAGGCATGGAATGGGTTGCCACATAATGAACTCGTGGCGGGGAAGATACCATTGGTAAAAAATGACCATTTAGGGAAGATGGTTGACTAGAAGCCATATTTGGACCGGGAAATGAATGCTGGTCAACGGTGACAATTTTGCCTTCATGCGGGAAACACATCACGAAAGGGTGTTGAAATAATAGCTCCCATGTCATAAACATAGTCACGCCCAAGAAGTAAATTGTGATTTAAAGGGCCTGGGACTACCATAACATTCAAATAAATGACTTTTCCTCCCAAAGTAATAGGCAACTGAGGAAGGATCCCTAATGGTTGATTGGTTCCTCTGTTAAAAGCCGACAGATTCTGGGTAACTGGCACAAGTGGCGGTGAACCGAGCACTTGCCAAGCAGTAGAGGAAAGGATACTCACTGATGCACCTTCATCTATAATAGTGCCATATACAATCATATTACAAACCTATACTATGATCTGGAAAGGTACATAAGAAGGAAGACGAAATCCTGCCAGTCGATTCCAATCAAAGGAAGTGACTAGACTACTTGGAGGGGGTAGCGTAAGAACGAGAGAATTATCCCCTTGAGTTACAAGAACGGGAGGATTTTCCTCCTGTCTTGATGGAACAAGAGGGTTTCCCCCAAGCTCATTAGAATCTAAAGAAATAAAAAGAACTTGAGTGGTATCATATTCACTCTCTTTGGGAAGGTCACGATTAACTGAAGGTGATATCGAGTTAACTGTTTTCTCGACCTGTGATTGGTAAAGTATAGACTCATGGAATTCACATTTAGAGAGAGTGGGTTTGATCGACAGTTGATTTTGGTCGGTCAATTCATCAACTAATGAAGGATTAAGGGAGAGTCTCCTGTAACCAGATGGAATTCGCTACGGTGAAGCAGGACGATTATCCAACACTTTTTTGGCTTCATCTAGATAGGGACAAAGGTGAATGGGGTGATTCCCTTCACATAACCTATAGGGAAACTTGACTTTTTCCTTCTTTCCATGAACTTTACTACCACTAGTTGATGGTGTGTCACTAGCATGATCTCCAGAAGTTGATGACACAGGATGATGTGAACGAGAAGACCATTCTTCTAAGATCTGAGGAATATTAGGACAATTTCGAAGAAGATGGTCTCCCACACAAAGTTTGCATGGATATTGAACTTTGTGAGGCTTGACAGACGGTTTCTCATTTGATGTTGCATTCAAAGCAATGGTTGCTTGGTTGCCCCTCTGCTGAATTTGCTTCTTCTTCTTCTTCCCTTTCTTCTTCTTCTTAGACACCTGGTTACTAGTACCAATACTTTCACTAGGCGAAGAGGAAGAAGGGGAGGAAGAAACAACCGAGGAAGAAGGCAAAGGGTCAACTTTAGGATCAATTGGAGGTTGATTTTGTCCAATTGGATGAGTACTCGATTGCAGAGAAATCATGACATTTTGAACCAAGGAGGTTCAAAACAACCATACTGGCAAGCCAATGGTAAATTCCGGAAGGGACAATGTAGCCATATATGGAGCGCTAATATTTCCAAAAGGAGGAAAAGGACTTGGATTTCCATCAAAAGGAATTCCTTGATGGGTGGACTCCGGATTTGTCGCCATATGTTTCAACCTAAGATCAACTAAGGAGTGAGCATGAAGGATGTTATCCGCGGTCAATTAATTTTATTTTAATCAAAGTAACATAATAAAACAAAAGAAGGATAATCTAGGCAAAAGGTTTACCAAGCAACTGTGAACTGTAGAATACCTTTCGACGAATTGAGAAGTACGAGCAGGTAATCTCCCCGAATGCTGTGTTCGGTGTATCACAGTGTACAAGGCAACTGACTCGTTTACTTAAGTATGGATAGCAACCTAGTTTTGTCCTCCCATATATATCTGAAAGTACATGGAGGCCCAATCCATATAAGCACTGTCTAATGCAAAACTGCACAGTGAGAGCATTCCCATATACTTTACGTACTGTAACACCGCCCTATATACCCAAAGGTACATGGACGAGCTACGATATACTCATGTACGTGGAATGATGTATCACACTCGGGATGTATTGCAGACAAGTTAGTGACAACTGCTTCGTTTTACAACGCCAGAACACGTCTCTAGCCTAGAACCACTAAAGGCTTTTCGTTAGGTGACAATGCTACATTATGTAAATTTAGATAAATTTTAAGTTGATCTTCTTTAGAATTTTCCTTTCAAGGTTCACCACGTCATGTATGTTTGCAATTCCTAAAATGAAACTAATATGATAAGCATTATTTTTATTCAATTGAACAATGAAATCCTTAGCTAGTAGGGATAGGGCAATCAGATCTTTGACAAAGAGCAAAGGGAACGTCTAATGCAATTTTCCTAGGTATTCCTTTCAAGCATTCAAAAACTACAATATGAATGATGCAAGTTTTTATTTTCGAATCCCTCAATGTTATGATGAACAAAAAGGAAACTAATGCACATAAAATCAATCAATATTTTTATAAGAACGAAGACTTTACGACAGTTCAATTTCAAAGGAAAAGAAGACTTTTACGACACTTTCTTTCGAACAAAGATTAATTGACTATAATCTAACTTTGACGATGAATCGATAATGACAAAGAAATCATTTAAGAAACATTAATCAATCAAGTCAAAGTAGGGTTGGAAAGAGGAACTACAAGTTGATTTCAGAGACATACTACAATCATTGATCTTTCAGCAAGCATAAACAGAAGGAAATTTGGAGAAAAAACCCAATCCAAAGGTGAAAATTTTCCCTAAGGTGGATCATCACAGGTCAAAGAGGGCCTAACTGCGTTGTAGAGCACTGTCGCTCATTCAAGGGTTCTCTGTAGAGCACTATCCCCTGACCAAACCTGCGTTGATTCCTGAGAGGCCACTCAAGAGTCATCTAACCTCAATTTTTGACTAAATAACACTTCAAGAAGGCTGAAATACAATCAATTAAAGGAAGTAAGGTTTGCTAGAGTGTCCTAGGATGTGGATAAGCTACTTGGAACGATGATCGTTCCTCAATGAAGTCGCCAATTTGTTTTGGAGAATTTGGTATCTATGGATAAATACTAATTCCCTAGATATAAGTAGCCATATCTAGAACAACAATTTAAAGTATTTTAGCCTTTTCCTATAAGAAATTGATAATACGAAGAAGATGAGAAGTCCTACTTGTAGTTCTGCTTTCCTCTTGTCTCCTTTGTATCGATCCTGTCACTCCTTTCCGTACTTAACACACTTGAGAAGTACCTATAAACATCAATAGAAGACAAAGAACCGATCAAAGCAAAAGATCTATTGAATACAAGTAAATGGAATAAGATACATTCACACATATAAGCATCATATAACAAGATAAGAATATGGGAAAAAGGTTCAAATACTTTATTGAATAGAAGAAGGAATTACAACTATCAAGTCTGATTCAAAGTCACTCCTCCAGCTTGGATCCCATCCAATTCACATAAAAAACATGACAAAATTGTAGCATAACAATACTTGTCTCAAAGGCAATTCTCATAGCAACGTTATCTCCTTACAATTCAACATAGTCCAATCCCTGATCACTTAGATGAGTGTTCAAATTATAGGAGGATGAAGGAGGTTATGTCATAAATGGGGGTATTGAATGGCCTTCCATTCTTAGAATTAGTTCCATGGAGGAAGGGATAAGAGGATAGTATGCATCTTAACTCATTCCTCATCCATTTTCGAGCTCATAGGAGTTGATATGTGAGGGAAATTTCTAGATGACTCCAAGAGATAAGAATATTCCCCAAACCCTACGTGAATTTCGCTCAATCTCGCCCAACACAGGTGAAAGAGGGCCTAAGTGCTCTGCAGAGCGCCCTGGCATGGACTCAACTACTCTGCAACGCACCCTTACATGGGCCTACCTGCAATGGTCCCTCTAGAGGTCATTTCAGGATGTCTTCAAGCCATGAAACTGTTTGGGAAGGAGGCATTCAAAAGGGTGACTTGTTTAGGGCATGTAGAAATTGAAATTAGGGTTTGATGAGCCTTAAAACACTGATATGGATGATGGGAGTGATGTGCCCAAATGGATCTATAACAAATAATCTCCCTCTTGAACCTGTGGACACCCATACATTCTAAAGCCAGTTATGGAAGGGCATGCCACTATGAAGTGTCCACTTGTGCCCCTAGTTTGTAAGCTCATTTACTTAGTTGCACTAATGAAATTGTTGTATTGGAAGGTGAGGATATGCATTGGATATTATACATGATTGTAGGTAGGTCTTCATCTTGAGGTTTGGCCTCCCTATACGGGACCCAAGCCCTCGAGAGGGTCATGATGACACTTGTAGGGTGAGCGTTGAGAGCCATGGGCCTCCACCACAATAGAGAGAGGATAGCCACACCATGGGATTCTTCAACACCACATAATGCTTGCTCGTGCCCCAGTTATTCGATGATGATGATGCATTTGGACCACAATTGCCCAGCTTGCTATGCGCTTTTACCACAAACTTGGCAATTGATCCAGGACCCAAATGGGGTTTTGTCTCACCTAGGGAGACAAGGGAGGGCTTGAGTCATCATTCCAACCCTTATTGATGGAGCACAAACTTGCTTGATCTTGTTGGAGACCCATGAAACCATTATTTGTATCCACACAACCACTTGGGAGCACCACCAGTTATTTGCTTGGAGATTAAGGGACCATTCTCCTTTTATCATTGTTGTTGGAGCCCTCCTATTCATTATGACACATGAGGGACTCCATTTGGCCTTCCAACTGCCCTATTGGCTTTGTTCTATCATTTCAACGCTCTTGAGAGGCTAGTCATTTACTTTTAAAGCTATTTGTGGGCTTGTCACCAAAGTAGTGTTATTTTGCACATTATTTTATTCTAGGGGCATCAATAGGCTAATTAGACATAATTCGAATTCCTAAGGCTCATATAAATACAAGATATCCTCATTGTATTATTCATCATCACTTGAATTGGATTTATTCTCTTAAAAAGAATTTGGACTTGCTATTGATGGACAAATTGGAACATTCTTGGTGCATTTTGATGTTTAGATTATTTCTATCTTATCTTGGAGCTTCACTTTTGCAAATGTAATGGATTGATATGCTCTTTTTGTCATGTGAGTGCTCTTTCATGCAATTTTACTTATTGATATATGTCTAATGTATGGAATGTTACTTGTACCCTAAATTATGCATATTATTCATTTTACAAGAAGAACGAATATTCCTAGGGGTTGGTTTGTGCACCTTTAGCTTGAAAATCCATCAAAATTTGTAGAATGAAGTGTAAATTCCTTTTGTGGCCTAACTAGTACCTCTCTAGGCTAGTGAAATTATGAAAGGGATCCTTGGTAGAGCAAGAATCTCAAAATCAAATCCATCTTGACTCCATTCATCCCAATTGGCTAGGATCTGATCCTTGTCCTTGGTGATCACCTAAAAACTTAATTTTTTTCACCTTCTTCCCAAATTTCAGCCCTAACCCTAGACAACCAGCTAGGGCCTTGTGCGAAATTCATTAGAGGCTTGACGTTGGAAAAATTATTGGATAGATTAATGTGCTATTTTCCCCTCTAGTTCTCCTCAAAATTTGAGGACATTTCCATAGTTAGTTTGAGAGAAAACTCAAATCCTAGCTCAAAATTCAAGACTAGTCTCTTGTGTCTTTGGTTAGTGGCCTTTGAAGGTCTATCTACTAAAAAACTCAACCGAAGTTAATTGTTCTTGTGACCTTCCCCTATCCTCACTTAACCTAGATATTCTCTTAAAGATCATTCCTACCCTAGGTCAAGCTCCTTTTGTGGTCCCATATCATAGTTTGTTCTTTATCTTATTAGGTCATTTGAAGAGCCTTGTTTCCTTAGAGGGCCTTAGGTCTAGGATATCCTTCATAAGGGAATATCTCTACTCCCTAGGTCTACGTATCCCTTTTAGCCTTTCTTGGATAGTCGTTACCTTTCTTTTGAAGCAAGCAAGCTATTATTTGAGTCTCTCCCTTGAATGGGCTTTGGAAGTCACATTGTACCTCATCATTGACTTTATCCCTTCGAGTGATTTTCATTCATATTGTGACTCCTCCCATCAGTGAAAGTACGTAAAGAGAAGGAGACATTGACTGAGGTGACAATGGGTCCTTGTCTCATTGTTGTCACTTGGTCTAGTAGTAGCCCCTTTGGAACCCCTCCTAGGACCCTTGCTATATTGCGTGGTAACAAGTGTAAGGAGAGGCCATTTTTATGTTTCTGCTATAGAAATTGATGGTCCAACCAATGGTTTGGTTGATGTATTAGTGGTACATTTCTAAAATAATTTTATCCAGAGAGATTCAATGCTAAAGGATAACGAAACCCATGTGGAATTAATAACAATGATCTCCATGGTAACACAAAACAACAAGCCTTGAATCCTTTTAGACAACATCGCTGATTGGTATTTATCCTTAACCTACGAACAAAATTAACCTCACATGCCTTAGGAGAATAGTGAGCAGAGAGGTGATCGTAGGGTAGACTTGTGTTGTGCACAAAAGACCCGAAAATCAATTCCAAAAATAGAGTTCTCAGGGGCAATATTTGCAGAGCCTTGATTTTTATTGGCATGATTGATATTGTGTTGTTAGTAGTTTGATGTGTGCAGGTTATACCTAGGAATAATCAATTTTGAAGACAAAGCTCTCTTTATATGAGTGAGAACATAGAACAAGACTTTCTTTCTACATTCTTTATCGGTGAAGCAAATGGGCTATAAGCCTATAAGTCCCTCGTTTACGGATCACTGATTGTGTGTTAAGTACTGTGAAAACATTTGTTATCCAATGGGAAGCCAAGAAAACCTCTATTCATTACCAGAACAACATGGTCTAAAAGTGTGGCAAGGTGCCCAGAAAACCCTCTGGGGTTCAAGTGACATCCAAAGCACTTGTGCTTTTGAAAAATTTGGTACTTGCATGAACATAGTATCCTCCATTTTAGTATGAGGAATGAGTTGCCTTAAACCAACCTTTGGTTTATCCTACTTCCTAATAGCCTCCAATTCTCTAAGAGAGAGATTTCATGGCCTCATGGATTTGGATTTAGAGCCTGTCTTGTAATTCAAGACATGGGTGGGTTGAAACTTAAGAGTCCCCATGGTCTTGTTCTTTTGCTGTTTTCTCCTCACAACTCCTTATGAGGTCCTCTTCCTAGGCCTTGCTTCCAAGGTTTGGGATCCTTTAACTTTAAGCACAATATATGGCCTGAGTTCTTGGTTTTGGAGGTGATACCATGATTTCAAGAAGATTTGGTACTAGGGAGGCACTGGCTATTCCAGATCAGGAATTATTCAGTTTATTCTTCGATCTTTATGGGAAAAAGAAAGAATTGGGAAAATTTACTCGGGCTTATGAGGATTTATAATCAACAATTATCCACAATTCGTTGTCATTTGATTCTTTTTATTCAGTTATTTTTTTTAATATATATATATATATATATATATATATATATATATATATATATATATATATATTTTATATAATTTTAATAGCTTTTATAATATATAGGGTATGCTGATAGCTTTTGCACAATTTTTTGGAGTGAAGCCCGGGGTTACTGTCTGCGCAAACTCTCCAGTTGACTAGCAAGAGGCTTGATGGATTGGCTTGTGAGAAATGCAAATTGAGATGGCTTCTTGGGAACTTCTGCACTATTCTAGGTGATAGTTAGCCAGGTCGATTCCAGGATTGCATAGTGTAGACTGCCTGGGGGGAAGCCTCAAGCTCTGTGAAATTCTAAGCAGCAGTACTTGGTCACTGAGGGCTGAGACTGCATAGTGCAGCTTAGCAGATGTTCAATTGATGGAGGGTAGTCTGGCCGACAGATCTTCGGCAAAATGACTAAGTGTGTGAGTAAGTGGACTTGTACATACATGACCTTGCGAACACACAATCAACATGACTTGATGATAAGACACCTCAAACCAACAAGACAACATATGCTCAGTGTGACTGATTGAAGGGTGCAAGTGATAAGTGAACACTTGAGATAGATCATTGAACGACCATGATGACAATTGCGTGAAATTTTATACAACTTTGTGTGTGAGTGCGATAGGTGCTTACATAGTGAATACAAACTGTACACATGAAGACGAACCTTGAACATAGCCAGAACATGACTAAAAGCATGCCATTGTGACCAACATGCTAAGAGAAGTCCGGTGAATGGTCAAGAAAAGAGGGTGTAAAGACTCGACATGATCTCACGAGATGAGCCTGAGTGTTTGCAAACATCAAGGAAAAAACCAAGGAAGGCTCCGAAATTGGATGGAGGCCAAAAGTTTGGAGGGTGTTGCAATCGCTACAACACTTGACGACACACTGGTTGAATACCAACTTCTCTATTTTGGTCCATTGACAACACAGGGCCTTGGTCTATAGGGAGTATTGAATCGATGTGCGGGTTACTTCAGTTTCCCCACTTACCCCATGGACAAACATGGTTCACCTTTTTCCAACTCAGTCAAACACAACAACAAGATTCAACTTGATCACAGTGTTTCAAAATCGGGAAGGGTATCTTGAATTGCGAGTTTAAAATTTTTAGAGTATAAGTTTTCATCTCTGGTGTTTCTTTGCTGTCAACAGGCTTGGACAATACCCCGACGGGATCACACAGGAACACATACATTGCTCCACTGCCAGCGAACCTGGTCAGTACCCCAGTGGAGTTGCATGCTTTACCTCTCTGTGTAGGAAGCCTCTGTCTTCTTTCACCTTTTTATTTTTTTTGAAAAGAGGACTGTGCATAGGCACTTGATTATTTTGGGGCAGAAGAGCGATCTCGACTTATTGAGAGAAGAAGAGGTTGTTTCTTGAGAGAAGCATGTAATACTTCTGATATAGGTTTTCTCATTTAGATTTTCCCCTTCTCCGTTTCTACTAGTTGGATTAGCTTGAACACACAAATCAAAAGGCTGAATAAAAGCATAGGGTTTCCCAGTGTGGCCATAGGTTCATGGTTGGACCAGAGCTCCTGTTAGAAACAAATCATATTTTCGATCAGGACTTCATCGACTAAAGGTTATAACCAAACACAGAGAAGACGGACATAGGACTGGCCAAGTGCTGTAGTGTCACAAGACTCTTTGGATCTCAGCCACATACTCATTCAAAATCCAGAACTTAGTAAAGGGAAACACTTATTGGAAAAACCAAAAATAGCATGATATTGAGAAAACAAAACAAATCAAAGCAATAATAGTAAAGTAAAGTGAAAATAAAACAAGAAAGCAAATCGAGAAAGAAAACAAACCAAACCAAGTCAACAATTAAACAAACATGCAGACCAGAAAGAAAAGAAAAGAAAGAAAGCAAACACTACTCCTACTCCTACGCTAAATGGTCGGGGTTGCATGAAATGAAATTTCCAGCCACTGTAGGCATACCCGACCTGTAACCACAAATATACAAGTGATTATCATAGATAAAAAATAGTGTGCAACAGAAAATACCAAAAATTGACAATATTGCACACGAGAGAGAAGGTTTTGCCTATGGGAAGAAAGATGTGTCACAACCACCCAACAAACATGCTTACCTCTTCAAAGACTACCATTTTTCAACAAACTTTGGAAGCCTCTTTCGAGTGTGTGTTCATTTGCACCAAGTTTCTTAGCCTGTGTGAGGAAGGATTGAAGCTTGTTACCTGCAACATGACTCACCAAGTAAGATAATTCCAACCATTCAACAGTTGGATCCTAAAATTCGTGATGGATGTTTGAAAGACTCGTGATATTTGAGAAGATGGATACCTGATTCGAGAGAGGGGATCATGATGGGAATCTAGTATGGATAGATAGATTTGATCATTCTCGTCGGTCATGTCAAGGCAGTGAGGACCTGCCATAGCCGCCAGCGCAGGCTGAAGTGCCTCACTTGCTTGACAGAAGTCTGAGGAGAAATATGTTACATGGTGAAGATCATAGTGCATGAAGCAACTGTCATTCGATGTACTGTTGGGAAAATGATAAATTGCATGATAGTCACCCAAGATAGAAGAAAGATCAGACCAATTGGTCGAGATGCCAGATTCCCAGTTTGACATGAATAGAGAATTTTTTAAACAATATTGCGAACGCTCTGAATGATGGAACCAAGTTCGCTGTGCACTAGATATCATAGAACACCGACCTGTAACTAGTGAAAAATTGCGCAAGCATCATGTTATCACAAAAATGTAGAAAGGATGCTAGTGTTGTGAATGTGTGAAGCTAGTTGGGGTGTGGTGAAATGAGAGGAACTTGATTCGTGTGATAGTTTGTGTGCTCGTCATCACATAGGGTGATTGCTAGTGTGATGAGTGGGTGGATTTGACGTGCAAGATTCACAAGAAGGCTAAGGAGCTGATCACATGAGAGAACATCTAATAAGTATGATTCCAGATAAAGATAGTCTTTGAGATGATCAACTTCACAGTTCCATGATTTCATGAGATACAAAGACTCCCAAACTGAATTGGATGTAAGAGAAGTGCATGAAGATAGACAAGCTGTAATAGACTCAAGGATTTGGTCATTAGTGAAAATTTGAAATTTTGAAATATCACACCTGAAATAGTAATTTTTTTTTACATGGGGATCCACGTTGAGTACAACCATGAAAATAGACAGGTTGTGCATGAGAAACCATATTTGATTCGGTTTGAGGGGCATACTAGAGTCACAAGGTCCTGACGTAACCATCAACGGACGTTGAAGTGCCTCGACTCACTGTCATGTCCCAGAACTTTCCATAACTGAAAAATGGCATTTTGAGATGTGAACAGATCATGCATGGCTTGAAGATGGCTGTTGTTGTTGATTTCAAAACTTCTCTTAGGATGACAACCATCTCTGTCACAGGCTTCATCAAAATTTTCAGCTTCAGCAAGATACCTTGACGAGTTGTCTTCATGCAACATACAAGATGATGATGAATGGGAAGAGTCCTGTGCATTGAGACTGTTTTCATCATGGAAAACCTCACTGCCTTGTGTCAATCGAGGCGATAACTCATCGGATGAAGAAACAAGAGAACGCGTAGTATCTCCAACACATGTCGATGCGCTGTGGATGGTAAGACACAAGGGCAAGTGGGGTGAAGAGGAATTTTCGATATGTATGTCTGCTTTGACTAGTGCACATTCCAGATCTGAGTTAGAGTGTACATGAGAGAACAATAGATCACGTGATGTGTTCGGGTGTTCATCACCACATACAGAAGCATGGGAGTGATGACAACCCAAGATAGGAGGTTGATCAAAATAATTAATTGTGTATTATGTTTTGAAAAGTGGGCAACAAGAAATGCTAAATTTAGAATGTGCTAAAAATAGAATGTATAAAAATAGCATGTCTAAAAATAGCAGTTTGGCCAGTGAGGTCATTGGCCACCTTGGGTGAGAGGTGAAATTGCTAAAAATAGAAAGTTCTAAAAATAGCATTTTTGGGTCCCTTCCTATTTATAGCAGTCCCTAGTCTATCTATAGAAAGTAAAACTAATCTTGGTCTTAACAGCAGTTGGAGATATTAATTAATTAATTCAGTTGAGTTAATTAGTTGAGGAAATTCAAATTTGTGAGCATGCACATGAGTTGTCACACTGATTGAGGAATTGATCCTTAATTTCCTCCACTGATTGAGGGAATAAGTATGAATTCTATAGTGTGAGAATCAGTTGACTTAGTTCTAACCAGTCAAGTCCAGTTAGATTATTTTAACAAGTTGTTAAAATAATAAAATATAGTTTGTTAATGCTTGCATGCATGTGACAACTATTATTTTAGAAAACTGAAAATTCACTCATGGATAACTATTGCATGTCAGTTCTATCAGAGACCCAGTTGAGATCAGATGAGGGACAATGTACTATTAGATGCTTGGATCTTCCCATGTAATATTCCTTGCATGCATGACGAACTAGTGTCCTCAAGGATTGCGTAATTGGACCTATGGTTGACAGCAGGTATGATTTGGGGCCATGTCACATATGGTTTGTAATTGGACCCCAATCAAAATTGTGCAAGGAAATAGGGGATTGATGGATGGTTGCCTACATATTAAGGCATAGTGAGTCCATCATCATCATCTTTTGATTGCAGGAAGTACAGGATAGCTCTTGAGCTGATATTTTTTGTAAACGGAAGAGGATTTCCACTTGATTGATAATACAGTGTTGGGTGTTTTATGTTGGTGCTTTCCCCAGTGATATATCTGTGTTATGTGTGATTATTTATCTTGATCAGTTATATGTGTTTATGGTTGATGTTGCTCATGAGATTGATTTTGCCTCCGCTTAATGTTTTGTAGAAGTAGATCACGTGTTTTGCTTTAGTACATTGCATTACCAGTTTGATCTATAGGTGAAATTTCTACATGGTATCAGAGCACCGTTAATCAAGCAAGAATAGTATACTAGCAGGAGAAATTCAAAGTTTATTATTTAGGATATAGATATCTAGTTCTCATCACAGTTCAGATTTCATCCAGATGGCCTTCATTGGGTTGAGGCTTGAGTATGCCCTTGATGGCAGCTCAAACTACATAGCTTGGAAGGATCGAATGGAGGCAGTATTGGAAGATAATGGCATTAAGGAATTCATTGATCAATATGTCCCCAAGCCTACTGATGCTACTTAGGTTGCTGACTGGAAGAAGAATGTGGCTAGAGCTAGGAGTTCGAGATCACATAGTCTCGAGCCTCCATGGGAAGGAAACTCCGTTTGCAATGTGGAAAACATTGAAAGATTTATATTAGAATAGCAGTGATCAGAGGAAGTTGGCACTGAAGGACAAGCTTTGAAAGATCAAGTGTGAGAAGGGCGATACGATCACTACATTCCTGACAAGCTCACCAACTGCAGAGATGAGCTTGCAAGTGTAGGGATCACTACCGCTGATGATGATATGTTGAGTCTAGCACTCCTTGGCCTTCCTAAGAGCTGGCATAGCTACCAGGACTCAGTGAATGGAAGGGACAACTGCCAGATTGGGAATGGCTGTGGTCGGATTTGATGCAGGAGGAGATTAGATGCAACACCAGAGATGGAACTTCTTCCAAAAGAATGATGATGAAGAGAACTTGGCTTTAGCATCTAAAGCTAAGAAAAGGAAAGGGAAGGCATCCCAATCCAAGTCTTCTCAAGGAGGGAAGAAGTTTAACAAGTCGAAGGTGAGATGCTTTCATTGTCATGAGTTGGGTCACTATGCTACTAGTTGCCCAAAGAGGAAGAAGTCCAAGAAAGGTTCCTCCAAGGAATCTGATGGTGATGCTCTAGCTTCACAATTTGAGATGGATTTCTCACTTATTGCATGCATGGTTTGATCCAGCATGGGATGTGTTTGGTACTTGGACAGTGGAGCTTCATTCCACATGTCAGGTGACAAGACTATTTTCAGCACTTTGGAGGAGAAGGATCTCTAGATATGGATCAAGATGGGCGATGACGGAAAGTACCGTGTCTCAGGTGAAGGTATGGTTGTGTTTCAGAGGGAGCATGGTTCTCCCCTCTCTCGTTCTAATGTTATGTATGTACCAAGGCTGAAAAAGAATCTTGTGTCTATTGCTATGCTTGAGGATAAAGGCTACGATGTAGTCTTTAGTTTGCGAAAGGTTTTCAAAAGGCATATAGGCACTGGAAAGACCAAACAGATAGGGATTCGAGTGAAGAATATCTATAAGTTACAGGTAGAAGACTGTGCTGCTTTGATTTCCAAAGCAGAGGTGATCCATGGCCAAGATATTGGTGAGTAATGGCATAGGAGACTGGGCCACTTGCATCATGGGGCCTTGAAGATCATGCAACAAATTTCTACCGGATTACCCGAGTGCAAGCTGGAGCAAGTGAGCACATGCAAAGGTTGCACATTACGTAAGTATGCAAAATATTCTTTTCATGATCGGGATGGTAGAGCAGGAGCAGTTCTGGAGCGAGTTCATTCAGATGTATGTGGGCCCTTCTCTACAACCTCCATCCGAAAGCAAAGGTATTATGCTTTTTTTGTTGATGATTTTTCTCGTAGATGTTGGATCTACTTCATGCAAAAGAAGGATCAAACCTTCTTGAAGTTTTGTGAGTTCAAAGCTTTGGCAGAGAAAGAATTAGGGATGAAAGTGGAGAGTATATTCCCCAGTAGTTTAAGGACTTCTGTGCTTTAGAAGGAATTAAACGGGAACTCACGACGCCTCATAACTGACAACAGAATGGGGTGGCGGAAAGGAAGAACAGATCTATTGTGGGCGTAGCTCGATCGATGTTGCATGACCAAGGCCTACCACTTCATCTGTGGGCTAAGGCATGCAATACAACAATATATATTCAAAACAGAAGTCCTCATCGTATTTTGGGGATGAAGACACCTATGGAGGCTTTTTCGGGGAAGAGACCAGATGTGAGTCACTTCCGCATCTTTGGATCACCAGTCTTCTGTCACGTGACCAAAGATGCTCGGAAGAAGCTAGACCCAATAGTTGAGTTGGGAATATTTGTGGGGTACACTGATACACCTCACAACTATCGTGTGTTTCTGCCTGCCAGTCAGAGGACTGTAGTGCGGAGGGATCTGAAGTTCGATGAGCAGGGAGCCATGCAAGCATCACTTGAGAGGGAGCTCAAGTTGCATGGTGATGATGAGGAACTATTATTTCCTAAGGAGGAGGAGCCTCCTGATGATGCAGAGTAGCCGCATGCAGAGATTCAAGTTGTGGAGATCACCACTACTGGAGAGTCTTCTAGAGAGGGGCGGAAACGCTCACGAGAAGCTAGCAGATTGATGCAAGATGCGAGAGAGAATGTGGGGCAACCATCCCCTCAGCCCAGACAGAGGAGATCTCCTGATAGATACACTGTCTACGTGGCCCTGGTTGGGGAGTGTGTAGTGACTGAGCCTTCTTTTTTTGAGGAGGCAGTGTAGCAGCCAGTTTGGGTGGATGCGATGGTAGAGGAGTATGATTCTATCATGCAGAACAGTGTATGGGATGTTTTCCTAGACCGGGGGCCAAGTCAGTGGTTACTTCCTGATGGCTTTACAAGGTAAAGTAGGCAGTTGATGGTAGTATTAAGAAACACAAGGCAAGGTTTGTTGCCCGTGGTTTCTCATAGGTTGAGGGGATTGACTATGATGAGACCGTTGCTCCTATTGCAAGGTACTCATCGATTAGATCGATTCTAGCACTATCAGCACAGATGGGTTGGCAGATCCATCAGATGGATGTGAAGATAGCATTCCTCAATGGGGAGATTGAGGAAGAGGTATACATAGAGTAGCCAGATGGATTTGATACCTTCGATTGTGAGTCACATGTGTGTTGGCTCAAGCGAGCATTGTATGGGCTGAAGCAAGCACCACGTGCTTGGTATACCAGGATCGACAGCTATTTCGTCGGGTTGGGCTTCACCAAGAGTGAAGCGGATGCGAACCTCTACCACATCATTGTAGATGGTAAGCAATTGATTATTGTACTTTATGTCGATGATCTAATTTTGACAAGTGATGATCAGTTGATCAAGTCTTGCAAGGCAGATCTTGCAAGAGAGTTTGAGATGAAGGACATGGGCCTCATGCACTACTTTCTAGGCATGGAGGTATGTTAGAGAGATGGGGAAGTATTCTTGTCTCAGGGCAAGTATGCGAATGAGATACTAAGGTGCTTCTACATGGAGATGTGCAAGCCCATGGAGATTCCTCTAGCAGGTAACTGGAGGAAGGAGGATGCTACTTTAGGTGAGGTAGTAGCTGCTACTGTTTATAGGAAGCTTGTGGGTTCACTCATGTATTTGGTGAACACACGACTGGATTTGTGCTTTGCGGTGAACCAACTGAGTCAAGGTATGGTTCAGCCAACCAAGTTATTCTGGAAGTCGACAAAGCATGTGCTGAGATTCTCAAAGGCACTACACAATATGGATTATGGTACAGGCGGACAGAGGGAGTGAAGCTCCAAGGCTTCACAGATGCAGATTGGGCAGGTAGTCCATCAGACAGGAAGAGCACTTCTGGAGGGATCTTCAACCTTGGGTCAGCTGCTGTTTCTTGGTATAGCCGGAAATAGAGATCAGTTGCACTTAGCACATCGGAGGCAGAGTACATGGCGGCTAGTCAGGCTGCATGTGAGGCCATCTGGATGTGGAAGATTCTAGTGGGATTGTTTGGTCAGATGATGGATCCTAAAGTGATATATTGTGATAATCAGAGTTTCATTAAACTCTTTGAGAATCCAGTGTTTCATGATAGGTCCAAGCATATAGATATCTGCTATCATCATCTACGAGATTATGTGGTCAAGAGGATCATTATGTTGCACGAGATTTCGACCAAGGAGTAGGATGCAGATATTTTGACTAAGGCATTGTCAAAAGGAAAGTTTGAGTTCCACAGAGACAGGATCGGGGTTGCTGATAATCCCTTTCTTGTTGATAGGGAGTGTTGAAAAGTGGGCAACAAGAAATGCTGAATTTAGAATGTGCTAAAAATAGAATGTTTAAAAATAGCATATCTAAAAATATCAGTTTTACCAGTGAGGTCATTGGCCACCTTGGGTGAGAGGTGAAATTGCTAAAAATAGAAAGTTCTAAAAATAGCATTTTTGGGTCCCTTCCTATTTATAACAGTCCCTAGTCTATCTATAGGAAGTAAAACTAATCTTGGTCTTAACAGTAGTTGGAGATATTAATTAATTAATTAATTCAGTTGAGCTAATTAGTTGAGGAAATTTGAATTTGAAGTCTTTGTGAGCATGCACATGAGTTGTCCCACTGATTGAGGAATTGATCCTTAATTTCCTCCACTGGTTGAGGGAATAAGTATGAGTTCTATAGTGAGAGAATCAGTTGACTTAGTTCTAACTAGTCAAGTCTAGTTAGATTATTTTAACAAGTTGTTAAAATAATAAAATATTGATGGATGGTTGCCTACATATTGAGGCATAGTGAGTCTATCATCATCATCTTTTGATTGCAGGAAGTACAGGATAGCTCTTGAGCTAATATTTTTTGTAAACAGAAGAGGATTTCCACTTGATTGATAATACAGTGTTGGGGGTTTTATGCTGGTGCTTTCCCTAGTGATATATCTGTGTTATGTGTGATTATTTATCTTGATCAGTTATATGTGTTTATGGTTGATGTTGCTCATGAAATTGATTTTTCTTTTGCTTAATGTTTTGTAGAAGTAGATCATGTGTTTTTCTTTAGTACATTGCATTATCAGTTTGATCTACAAGTGAAATTTCTACATTATGTTTCACCAAGATTAAAGAATTGAGAGTCGATCAAGAATGGAAGCTTATTGTATTGATGTGAACCATTTTGAAACATAGAAGAGGAATTGATTGTGTCTTCAACTTCCTACTCCTCCACCTGTGTAATGGGACTACCTTTCATATGACCGTAATTTGAGCCAACAACTTGAGAATCAAGAGAATGCACACAGCTAACTTGTGAAGCAGATTGATCAAGCGAGTCATGGTACAATGAGCCATGGCTTGTAGATGATGGAGGATTGTAGAGATGTAGATCAGAATTGAGACTTAGGATCGAGACTTAGGTTATGAACAATGATTTCCTCTTGCGAAATGGAGGAATGAGTCTTCGCCATAGGATTTCTAAGCCATTTTGGAATTTCCTGCATTGGAGTGAGAGACGACTGAGAAGATGAGTTGGGAACATGCTGCACATATTTCTCAGCTTTGCAACCACTACGAGGGGATACCCGTTGTGTATATTTCTTATCTTTGCGACCACTACAAGGGGGAACCTTCTTTAAGATTAGAAAGGGAGGAGGACTAAGAACAAATGGGGTGTTGGGCTCCTCCTCTACAAACTAAGGGGCCTCATGGTTCGTAAGAGTCCAGGGAGAAGGGAAACCAGGAGGCTCACCGTGTCGTGAAACATGAACCAAGAATTTCAACTCTTGGCTCATGAAGTCAAGGTACAAAAACCATTCAGGAATTTTGTGACAGAGGGGAAGGAAGCAGGTAACAAATTCCTCAACTGATTCACCAGGCTTCATTCTTAAATGAGAGATTCTTTCATAGACATCTTGGTGGTTATACTTATCAAAGGCTTGATGGATATCCTTGAGGAGAGTGAGAAGGGAATGGATGGAAGCAGGTGGCATGGTATGACACCACCGGTTAGCACAACCTTCAATGGTGAGGAATAAAAGTATGGAAACAAGCTCTTCACTATCGATTTCATGAGATTTGCAGAAATGAAGAAAATAAGAAATGTGCTTGGTCATGGAGGTTTTGTCCCGACCATCAAACTTTAACAAGGACAAGTGATTTAGAAGCTCATCGGGGATTGGTAGTTGATTAAGGGAGAAATGAGAGAAACACTCTGGGAGCATGAATTGTGCATAATCCATTTGGTAAGAGATTCAAACCAAATGTAATGGGCTTAACTTGTCATCTGGACCTCCTTATAGCACCAAAAATGTTGATGGTGCTGGACTCGCCAACATTCAGGGAATCTGCCCGGTATGAAGTCCCAACTAGACCTCACATTGTTTGGTGTAGGAGTCCCATCCTATATGATGGCTTGGTTTCCATTATCTTAAAGATATGCATTAGCTCTTGCTTCTCAGCACATGAGACTAGTTTACTTAGGCTTCAAACAACGAGGTTCGCATGCCTGGTGAGTGCTTAGTGTCGCTTGTGTCAAGGTTCTTTCACTATAGAGGGAGAGGGTGAGAGTGAGTCTCAAGTCAAAAGGGAATACTCCCAACTCTGTTAGAGACACACAACACAACAAGACATGCGTAGATTCCGAAGGAGTAGTCCACATGGATGCGACAGTAACAAAAAGAAGGTGAACATATAACACGTACAACACCTAACGGAATAGTCCACATGAGTGTGACAGTCGTTATGTTGAAAATGCAACAAGATGATGGAGCTTAGTGAAAAGAAGTTTCCTTCACTAAGTGGTCCCGCAGGCTTTTTTTGGCACAAAGTCTATTTGTAGACTATGTCTATTTTTAGACATATGGATCATGGTCTATGAGTTGCAGGATGCTATTTATGGATGATTGGTCATGTTGGTAAAAATAGATGGACTTCTATTTTTAAACATATGGGTGGAGTCTATTTTTAGACTGCTAGTCTAAATATAGAATAGTCGAATATTATTAGCTCTTAATAATATTTAGACTATAAACATTATCTTATCCTCTTGTAGCAGTTCAGTTCGAGCTACAGATGTGGCGCATGCAACTGCCAGAAGGAAATACGCTTTTCTTATGGGTTAGTTGAGCTATTGCATGAAGGACTTCAGTTAGAACTCAAGTGATTGAGTTTGGTGGAGTTGAATGAGGAGTTGATGGAGTTGTGTTCAGTTTGACTTAGTTGAACTGGTTGTATCTAGTCTAACTGACAAATACACTAGTGATGAGTGGTGTGAATTAATTATTAATTAATTCACTAATTATTAACTCATAAATCAACTAAAGAATACATCAGTTAACTCAGTGCATGGACAGTTCAGTGGAGACAAGTGTTAGAGGTGAGTGAAAGGCCAAGACAGCTGTCAGTTGTGACTATATTTGCGCATGTGATTTGCAAAATCAGTGGATTGAGATTGCCAATGAGGATTGCGTAGTGTTACACAAGGGAAATACGAGTTTGGTTCAGCCATTCAGTAGTATTCTCATGCAAGATTGCGTAGTAGAGGCAGGCAAGCAGTGGAGGAGATTTGAGCCAGTGATTGATTCAAATCTGAGCTAGTTTGTGTGTAACAGGTGGAGATAGTACTGAGTACTTGCGAGGAGTATTGTACTATGTATTGTTACATGTTCTCAATCAATATAATATACAGATAGTTGGGGGTTTTCAGCTGTATGCTTTCCCCGTGATATACTGTGTTGATATGTGTGATTGATGCTTCAATGTGCGCATGCTATTATTTCTTAATTCCGCAAAATTGATGATCAACGTAGAGGAGGTTATGTATTATGCATGATTTAGCAAATAGTGTATAATCAGGATAATCTCTGTGAATAAGTGTCATATTATTCAAAATTTCTACATGGTATCAGAGCTAGTTGATTTGTAGAAGAGATTTCTAAATGATATCAAAGCGTAGTTGATCGTCGGATCTATTATTCAGAAAGTGTTTACATTTTATTTCTTCAGATAGAGTCTGTAATCGAGCTAGGTAGCCTATGGATTCATCCTTCTTTTGGAAGGTGAGATATCCAGTGAATGCCCATATAGTCGATCTCTGTACAAGAAATACTTTTTTCTCACGAATTTTAGATCAGAAGCGGTTGAGTTTTGAGTTGGTGGAATTCGAATTTGTAGCAATGTTTTCTTGGTGTCAAAGTTGAGATGTCTTTCAACGGATTGCGATTGGAGTATGCCCTTGAGGGCAGCTCGAACTATATTGCATGGAAGGATAGGATGGAGGCGGTGTTAGTGATAATGGGTTGAAGGAGTTCATAGATGCGGATGTCCCAAAACCTACTGATACTGCTCAAGTCGGGGATTGGCAAAAGAAGACAGCTAAGTGTCGAAGGATTCTGTTGGAGGGTGTGAGGGATCACATTGTGTCCAACCTCCATGGAAATTCTTCTCCATACTTGATGTGGAAATCGTTGATAGATCTATTCCAAAGCAAGAGCGACCAGAGGAAGTTGGCGCTTAAGGATAAACTCATAAACATAAAGTGTGAGAAAGGCGACAGTATGCCCAAGTATCTCACGAAGTTCACCCAATGTCGGGATGAGCTGGGAAGTGTGGGGGTGACTATCGATGATGAGGACTTGGTGAGCTTGGCTCTACTTGGTCTTCCGAAGAGTTGGCATTCATATCAAGACTCTGTCAATGGTCGAGAGAAATTGCCAGGATGGGAGAGACTTTGGTCAGATCTTGTGCAAGAGGAGATCAGGCGGAATACCAGGGACAGATCTTCATCAAAGGCACCTGATGAAGAAAATTGTGCTTTGGCTGCCAAAGCAAAGAAGGGGAAGAACAAGAAAGATTATCATTCCAGTGTGAAAGGTAAGAAGCAGGACATGTCCAAGGTGAAGTGCTTTCACTGTCACCAGCACGGACACTATGCCACAAATTCCGCAGAAGAAGAAAAATAAGCAAGTTGCTGGATCTGCAGCGGGAGAGGCCTTAGCCTCACAGTTTGAGCTGGATTTTTCACTGATCGCATGCTTGGCATCAAGTATGATGGGATCGGTATGGTTCTTGGATAGTGGTGCGTCTTTTCACATGATAGGAGATTGAGATTTGTTTTCTGATCTGGATGAGAAAGATCTTGGAGTGCACATCGAGATGGGCGATGATGGTAGATACAGTGTGACTGGTATCGGTACCATTTCCTTTGAGAGGGAGTCTGGTAAACCCTTCGTATTGAAGGAAGTGATGCATGTTCCAGGATTGAAGAAGAATCTTATCTCTTTGGCGATGTTAGAAGACATGGGATATGATGTTGTTTTTAGCGAGGGAAAGGCTTTCCTGCGCGGCAAGACAACTGGAGAAACCCAGAAGATAGGGGTTCGAGTCAAGAACATTTATTAGTTGCATGTAGATGGCTGCTCAGCAATGGCATGCAAGGCAGAAGGAGTGGTGAGCCGGGATGATGGCGGCGAGCTGTGGCACTAGAGATTGGGCCACCTTCACCATGGAGCCTTGAAGATACTGTAGCAGATTTCTACTGGGCTTCCTAAAGGCACTCTTGCGCAATTAGATCAGTGCAAGGGGTGTATTTTAGGAAAGTTTGTGAAAGCCACCTTTCACGAGAAGGAGAGTCGTGCCACGACAATCCTTGAGAGAATTTACATAGAGGTGTGTGGACCTTTCTCAGTTGCTTCGACAACAAAGCACAGGTACTATGTGATCTTTGTTGATGATTTCTCCTGAAAGTGCTGGATCTTCTTCATGCAGAAGAAGAGCGAGACATACTCAAAGTTATGTGAGTTCAAAGCACTGGTCGAGAAGGAATTGGGGAAGAAGGTGAAGGCTCTTAGGAGCAACAATGGTGGTGAATTCATCTCTGGCGAGTTCAAGGACTTCTGCAATGCAGAAGGGATTCGAAGAGAGCTCATAGCTCCCCATAACCCATAGTAGAATGAGGTTGCTGAGTGGAAGAATAGAATGATCGTGGGTGTTGCACGGGCAATGTTGCATGATCAGGGCCTACCCCTTCACTTGTGGGAGGAGGCATGCAATACTGCAGTATATGTGCAGAATCATTGTCCTCACAAGATACTTGGCATGAGTACACCTGAGGAGGCTTATTCTGGTAAGAGGCCTAATATTTCCCATCTGAGGATTTTTGGTTCTCCTGTTTACATGCATGTGATGAAGGATGCCAGGAAGAAGCTGGAGCTAACCGAAAAGGTTGGGATATTTGTGGGGTACACTGATACGCCCCACAACTATCGTGTGTATTTTCCAAACAGTTGCAGGACTGTTGTGCGACGATATATCAAATTTCAGGAGGAGAAAGCCATGAAGTGTTCACTTGAGAGGGAGCCACACTTGCATGCAGATGAGGAGCTATTAGTTCCTAAGGATGAGCTTCAGGATGTGGATCAGACACAAGATGAAGTTCATGGAGTGGAAGAGACCACTCATGCAGCGCCAACCATCAGAGGGCAAAATCACACTATAGAAGCTGAGCGACTGGCTCAAGATGCAGAGAAGGTTGTAGGACCACCTACAACACAACGCAAACAGAGACAGTCACCTGATCGCTACACTCGATACATGGCTCTTGTGAGAAAATTTGTCGTGACTGAGCCATCCTCTTTCGAGGAAGCTGTGGAGGATCCCGCATGGGTAGATGCCATGGTGGAAGAGTATGATTTAATTGTCAGAAACAGTGCATGGGAGATTGTCCCAAGACCAAAAGGGAAATTAGTGGTGGGTTCAAGATGGATCTACAAAGTGAAGCAGGCAGCTGATGGGAATGTGGAGAAGGCAAGATTTGTTGCCTGAGGCTTCTCACAGATAGAGGGGATCGATTATGAGGAGACCTTTGAACCTGTCATAAGGTATTCTTCCATACAGACAATTCTTGCTCTCTGAGGGCAGATGGGGTGGCACATCTATTAGATGGATGTGAAGACTGCATTCCTCAACGGAGTCATTGAGGAGGAGGTGTACATAGAGCAGCCCGAAGGTTTCAAGATCTTCAGCAGCGAGTCGCATGTGTGCAAGCTCAAGAGAGTGCTGTATGGGTTGAAACAAGCACCTCGTGCTTGGTACAGATGGATAGACAGAGGCACATCAGGATATGGATTGTGGTACAGACACATCAGGTACCATCATATCAGAGATTGTGTGCAGTGGAGAATCATGTTACTTTCATATATTCCCACTGAGGATCAGGAAGCTGATATCTTAACGAAGGTGCTCACCAGGAGCAAATTCGAATACCACAGAAGCAGGATAGGGGTTGCATATAATCCATATCTTGTTGAGAGGGAGTGTTGAAAATCCAACAAGACGATGGAGCTTAGTGAAAAGAAGTCGCCTTCACTAAGTGGGCCCGCAGGCTATTTTTGGCGCAAAGTCTATTTTTAGACTATGTCTATTTTTTAGACATATGGATCATGGTCTATGAGTTGTAGGATGCTATTTATGGATGATTGGTCATGTTGGTAAAAATAGATGGACCTATATTTTTAGACATATGGGCGGAGTCTATTTTTAGACTGCCAGTCTAAAAATAGAGCAGTCGAATATTATTAGCTCTTAATAATATTTGGACTATAAACATTATCTTATCCTCTTGCAACACTTCAGTTCGAGCTACGGATGTGGCACATGCAACTTCCAGAAGGAAATACACTTTTCTTATGGGTTATTTTAGTTATCGCATGAAGGCCTTCATTTAGAACTGAAGTGATTGAGTTTGGTGGAGTTGAATGAGGAGTTGATGGAGTTGTGTTCAATGTGACTTAGTTGAACTAATTGTATTTAGTCTAACTAACAAATACACTAGTGATGAGTGGTGTGAATTAATTATTAATTAATTCACTAATTATTAACTCATAAATCAACCAAAGAATACATCAGTTAACTCAGTGCATGGACAGTTCAGTGGAGACAAGTGTTAGAGGTGAGTGAAAGGGAAAGACAGCTATCAGTTGTGACTATAGTTATGCATGAGATTTGCACAATCAGTGGATTGAGATTGCCAATGAGGATTGCGTAGTGCAACACAAGGGAAATACTAGTTTGGATCAGCCACTCTCATCTATTCTCAACAGGTATTGCGCAGTAGAGGCAGGTAAGCAGTGGAGGAGATTTGAACCTGTGATTGATTCAGATCTGAGCTAGTTTGTGTGTAGCAGGTGGAGATAGTACTGAGTACTTGCAAGGAGTATTGAACTATGTATTGTTACATGTTCTCAATCAATATAATATACAAATAGTTGGGGGTTTTCAGTTGTATTCTTTCCTCGTGATATACTGTGTTGATATGTGTGATTGATGTTTCAATGGCGCATGCGATTGTTTCTTAATTCCGCAAAATTGTTGATCAACGTAGAGGAGGTTATGTATTATTCATGCATTCCGAAAATAGTGTATAATCAGGATAATCTCTATGAATAAGTGTCATATTATTCATAGAAAAATTTCTACAGTATTTTCAATAGCTACTTCAGTTCGGTGAACTAGCGTGTATACACAACTATACTTAATGAAACCAACATATATGCAGAGATCTTTTGTTTTACCCAAATTATTACGTAGTGAACTTTAATCAATATATCAGAAATTCATTAGACAGTGCAGTAAGAGTAGAATAAAGCATCACACATAAGAAACACACATAAACACCAAGATATAAGGTGTAAACCGAATGTAGGTGAAAGCCACCTGCGGCAATCATCTTTGTCTTCTTTTAATAATAAGAGAATTATGTTTACAACTTTTGTACTGGTGCAACCTTATACCAGTACATAGGATTTTACCTGTAGAAGGCTACAACCTTCTCTTTTCTTCCAAGGACCATGTTTCATAATTTTCAGACTAGATCCATCAATAACATCATTCAATCATCAATTATATCTGCATCAACCAATCTCCTTTGAACCATCCACAGCTGAATCAATCAATCACTCTAACAACCCTTCAATCTGATCTTTCAGAATGTTGTAACCAGAACCCAAGCTAGAAATCAGAACACTACAACATCAAACAAAAGCAGCTAAAACATATTTTATAAGGTATACGCTATTTTCATGTGTCAAACCTACGTGCATACACACTTTCCTCAAGGCGAACCTGCGTACAGATCTGCAAATCAAATTTATGATGTATACGCTATTTTGGTATGCAGAACCAGCATGTATATGCGCATTTTCTAAAGTGAACCTGCGTACAAATCTGTAAATGATGATTTAAACATTACAACAATTCCAGATTTCAGTCATACCCAGATCATCATATTTATAGACAACAACATGCACCAATTATTCAGATAAACAATCAAACCACATAAAGATAATTCACTTCAAGCCTTAAGATCTTGATACATCATTAAATATTATCCTTCATCAGGCACTAAGGTTCATCCTTGGTTCAGATCCAGCTATGCACCATAACCCAATAACCTACATACTAGATCTTACTCTTCATCAGATATTCAATACTTGAGTTCCTTTTCCTATTGATCTTCTCCTGCTTTTATAGTCTTAGGCCTTACTCAAAACCATGGACCAAAACCACTTAGGACCAATACCTTGGACTAAATACTTAGGGTCAATCCTTGAACCATATATCTTGGACCAATACCATGGATCAAAATACCATGGACCAAATATCTTGGACCAAAACTTAGTTTTCCAAGATATATGCGCCTTTCATTCTGTGAAAGTGTGTGTGTACATATATGCTTCTTTTATACAGTGAACCCACGTGTATACGTGGCTTGGCCAATGGTGAACCTGCGTATACCTTTCTTTATTCATTTTGTGAAGTCTAATCTGTAACTCTATGCTATTAACCTGCTGAACTGTGATCTTTCATCTGAGTGAGTTGCCATTAAGGACAACACTTGTGTCATAGTGCCAAATTTGTGTCATAATGGCAACAGATTCTCCTCTTGAAAACTGCATAGTTTTCATGGGTTGTCCTCCAGTTGCCCAACATGCTACTCAGCTCAGAAATTGTGCACATATGTCTTGCATGCTAACCTCCTAGCTCTACGTAGTTTTGGCCAGCAAGCTTTCGCAACTCGCTCCCAACCTCCTTGGAGAATCTGCGTAATTTTCATTGCCAGTGTCCTCCCTTCTACCTACATTGTCTCCCTCGAAAAATTGCGCAGATTTTCCCTTTAGCTGAGCTAGAGCCTGCAGACAATCACTACTGATCTAGACTACCCATCTCAGCCTCCTATTAACTTCTACGCAATTTTCCTTGACAGTGCCCAAAGCCTGCATCCTAGCCTGAGATGTGCTCTACATAGTTTAAGAGCCTTGTCCTCTCTCCTGGTAACTTGCACTCAAAAATGAAAGATGATGCATCATGTTAGATTAGAATATTTATGGATTTGATGTCATCGCATCATGGGTGATTGCATATACATGTATGAGATGAACAAGGAGCGCATGCTAGGAGACTTGTTCATGAATGGATGAACACATGAAGCATGCCAAGTACAAGTGAAGGAGAGACATGCATGTGTAACATGAAGCAAACACCAAGACCATTGAACACTCCACACACCTTTCCATGTAGAGGTGAAGCTATGATACACGAAGAACACATTCATCACTCAGAAGCACTGCAGCTCAACATGGACACCAAGAACAACATAAACATACAAGCTCTGTCTTGTCGATTCATGTCATGAGTCATCTCGGCCACATCACTAGTGTGGGCCATACTGTTGTAATCAATGTAATGTAACGTGGAAGTATAAGATACCCACATGTAAATTTGAAGAGTCATGTAAAGTTGAAGAGTCGTGTAGTAAAACAGTCATGAGGGAAGTCAAACATTCACAAGGGTCAGTTTCACCCTTCGCTATATATACCCCTCATTTGTACATGCAAAAGACTTTTCACCTTGGCTCCTCCCACATAGCCTTGAGAGTCTGTAGTCTTATCTTTGAGGAGCGAGGAGTGGCTCCAATGCCTTGCTATTAGGGTTAGTGATGTATGGTGTGCTGATGTGTCTTGGAACTTTCACTTAATTCAAAAGCCTGATAATAGGCCAACATGTTTTCACACATGTATTGTATTCGTTTGTAAGACTATTATTTGGATGCTTATAATGCATGTTGCTTTAACCTATATTAAGACAGTTGAACTATTTTGGTTGTTCTAATACATATGCTTTCAAAAATGTGGTGTATAAGTTTTTAACTTTGTCTCACCTATGTGGAGCATTCCATCAAACACTTGACATAACCATTATTATAAACTTGTTATAATGACCATCACACTCATTTGGACTATTCCATTGAGTGTTTTATGTGCTATCCTTTCACTGTGTGTTTGTGATTTTTGATCCGGACTACCCATCTCATCCTCCCAGTGACTTCTATCCAATCTTCCTTGACAGTGCTTGGAGCTTGCATCCTGGCCTGAAATGTGCTCTGTGTAGTTTCAGAGCCTTGTCCTCTCTCCCAGTGACTTGCACTCAAAAATAAAAGATGATGCATCATGGTAGACTAGGAGATTTCTGGATTTGATATTTTTGCATCATGAGTGATTGCAGATACAGGTACATGAATGAGACATGGTGCGACAATGAATGGGATGAATAAGGAGTGCATGCTAGGAGACTTGTTCGTGAACGGATGAACACATGAAGCATGCCAAGTACAAGTGAAGGATGCACATGCAACAACAAGCAAACACCAAGACCATCAAAGACTCTGCACACCTTGCCATGCAGAGGTGAATATATGATACACCAAGAACACATTCATGACTTAGCAGCACTACAACTTGACATGGATACCACCAGCAACATGACATACCAGCTTTGTCGTGTCGATTCATGACATGAGTCATCTCGGCCACATCGCTACTGTGGGCCATACTGTTGCAATTAATGTAATGTAACGTGGAAGTCCAAGAGACCCACATGTAAAGTTGAAGAGTCATGTAAATTTGAAGATTCATGTAACTCAAACAGTCATGAGGGAAGTTGAATAGTCACAAGGGTTAGTTTCACCCTCGGCTATATATACCCCTCATTTATACATGCAAAAGACTTTTCACCTTAGCTCCTCCCACATGTCCTTGAGAGTCTATAGTATTTTTTTTTAGGATTGAGCAATGGCTCCAATGCCCCACTATCAGGGTTAGTGATGTATGGTGTACTGATGTGTCTTGGAAATTTCTCTTCATTAAGAAGCCTGATAATAGGCCAACACATTTTCTCACATGTATTGTATTTATTTGTAAGACTATTCTTTGGATGCTTATAATGCATGTTGCTTTAACCGATATTAAGAAAGTTGAAATATTTCAGTTTTTCTAATACACATTCTTTCGAAAATGTGTTGTATAGGTTGTTAATGTTGTCTCACTCATGTGGACTATTCCGTCAGACACTCGACATAACCATTCTCATAAACTTGTTATAATGATCATCGCACTTTTGTGGACTATTCCACTCGGCATTGTATGTGCTAACCTTTCATTGTGTGTTTGTGGTTGCCGCATTCAAGTGGACTACTCTACTGGAAGTTGTGCATGTACTATTGTGTTGTGTGGCTCTAACAAAATTGGGACTGTTCCCCTTCAAAGTCAATGGATACTATGTTGCGTGCACTGGGGAAAACATCTGCAGAAAACATAACCTCTACTAGCAAGGGAGCAAGCACATCTCCCAGTTCACTCAGAACTATGCTCAACACACTCCGGATGGGAGAATCATACTCTGTTTTCCCTCCATTCTGGCTTTCATTTGAAATCTTTAATTTCAATGTTCACAGTTGTTTGGTTGATTCTGGTGCATCAACCAACGTCATTCCACTCTCCATTGCCAAGAAGATCATAGTGAAATGGAGAAAGACATCTACTTAGATCATCCAACTAGATCAGACATTGGTACTAGCCATTGGTGAACTTCAAGATGTGAACATTCGATTATCTCATGATGGCTGAGTTCACCAGTGCATCAACATTGTTGTTGTGGACATACCAAAAGCATATGGATTACTGCTCAACAAAGACTGGTCCAACAAGTTGATTGGATACTTTGCTACAAACTGGTCACACTTGTGGCTTCCATACCAAGGAAAAAAAAAATTGATTCAGGTGTTATTTGAGAGATACATGAGACACAATGCCACTCCCATCAATGGTGAGAACGAACTGTTGGCTTTTGGAACTCATGTATGGAAGTTGCCTCTTGGAAACACAAATGGGGTGTTATCTCACACAGTCAGCTCCGACCCCACCAGACACATAGTTGGGTCTCCTTCCTTGCCCAACTGATGGAAATGAAACTTGTATAGTGCATTGTAACACTGATAGTAGTAGCAATAGCAACAATAGGAATAGTACAAGCGCATCAACTGATCCATGTACATATGAGTTGTGGACCATGTATTTTGATGGATCAAAGATACATGTTGGCTTTGGATCCAGGTGTGTCTTGACTGACCCAAAGCACAAGAAACATTTTCTCTCAAGCCACTTAGGGTTTGAGTGCACGAACAACATTGCTGAATATGAAGCACTCGTGTTGGACTTATACAAGGCCATTAGCCTCAACGTTACTGCACTCAAAGTGGTAGGTGATTCATAAATCATGGTACAACAGGTACGTAACACCATACATTGTATATCACCTCATCACAAAAGTTGCCAGCAAGAGGTATGGTGACTAATCTCTAACTTCCAAGCGTTCAATATCATTGTTGTGTCAAGAAATGCAGCTTCGAATGCTTTAGCAAACACAACTTCTAGGATTTCACCACTTAGAGATAGATTTACTGTTAAAATTTTGTATAAGCCTTCTATCATTGATAACATAACTAATCTACACGTCTTTTACGATGATCAACAGATATTGCACTTCATAGCCAACACTGATGTCTTCAAGGACACAACGATTGACGAAGACGAAAACGAGCAATCTCTACAAGTTGGGGCTGATTGCAAGAAAGGTAACCTCATCCCCAAGGGTGTGGTATCTCTAGAAAATCTCTATGACTTGTAGAACTACTTTCAGTGCCCAAGAAACAACAAAACCCACAGCTCCACCATGATACACGAACATATAAACTTGGGAACATAACAAGATCTGAAATTCGTCAATCTTAGTATGTGTTGCACACAACAGGAGTGACAAGCCTTCGTCCGCTTACTCAAACAATACTGGGATGTGTTCAGGTGGACATATGATGATATGAAAACATACAACACATGAATAATCCAACATGTGATTCCAATCAAAGAAGGGGTCAAGCCATTTCATCAGAAGTTGAGAAAAGTCCATCAATCACTCGAACCCGTCATACAGAAAGAGCTGATCAAGTTGTTTGATGCACAGATCATATATAAAGTTCATCATTCCAGGTGGGTTTCCAACCTTGTTCTTGTACGTAAGAAGTCATGGGAGATTCTCTTGTGCATTGATTTACAAAACTTGAACTGTGCCTTGGACAAAGACAATTACCCTATGTTGTCTATGGAGCATATCTTACAGAGAGTACCTAAGGCAGAGATGTTTTCCTTACTTTATGGGTTTTTAGGATATAACTAGGTTCTAGTAGCATAGCTTGATCGACTAAAAACTACCTTTTTTACCAAGTGGGGTACATTCACATAGCGACGAATGCCATTTGGGCTTGTGAATGCAAGCGCATCTTTTCAATGTGCCATGGACATCACCTTTTGTGGACTCATCAAATAGAGCGTAGTGGTGTACCTTGATGACGTGACTCTCTTTTCTAGAAAATGGACAGACCACATACACCATCTGAAGAAGATATTCAAGCGATGCTGGAAATACAGGATTTCCTTGAATCCCAAAAAGAGCGTATTTGCATTGTCTAAGGTGAACCTCCTAGGGCACATCATTTCCAAAAGTGGGATCAAGGTTGATCTACACAGATCCCTCACCCTACCAACAAGAAAGCAATGCATTCCTTCTTGGGGAAGATAAACTTCCTCCGGAATTTCATCTCGAGTTATTCATAGATAGTGAAACCGATGCAAGAAATGATCAAGAAGCATGCAGTCTACAACTGAGGTAAGAGGGAAAATAATGCATTCACCCATATCAAGTGGGCTATAGAATATGCACCTGCACTTTACAACTCAGATTTCAACAAATATTTCTTGCTATACACCTTCACCTTTGACAACTCGTTGGCTGCAGTACTCACTCAGAAGGATGAGATGAACGATGAACATCCCATGTCCTTCATGAGCACAAGCATGCAGGGACCTATTGAAGCCTTGAAAATCATTGCTACAACATGGGGGAAAACCACTCAGTTTGGAACTTGGTTGGTAGCTCCTTTTCCGTTTGGTGTAGTGGCTTTGACTCGGAATAATGGGACCAGCTCCCAAAAAGAATTTTGGTAGTGTTGATGGGGTGATATATAATGTGATGGGGGGAATGATTTAACTAAGTGTAATCTAATCTAAACTATTAATCACATACATATATCCTAGTTTTTAACACTATCTAACTATAACTATACCTGGGAATAAAGGAAAAATATGTGATATGCAATAATGTCCTATAGCAATTGGTAATAAAGATCATTCAACTGCAATAAGAAATGAAATTGTTTAACAATAATAGTTTTGGTTAAATAGTTACCAAAAAAAATTGTGAGAGATATATCACATATAGAATCGTTCATATATTCAATACGAAATTAAAGGCAACACCATCAAAAAGTGCAATAATGCTAACCAAAATTCAAACTTTCATACATAAAGCAATTGAAGAAAAATTATTGCCTAATACATAAATAAAACAAAATCACAAGATAAAAGTACCATTTGTAATAAGTTTTGCTCACCTGTTTCAGAAATATCGATCTAATTCCAACCAATCCAACATCATCTAAGAGTGCTAAAATGAAATTTTAGTAGAATGTGCCAGATGTAAAAGAAAATAGATATTATTCCATTCATCCTACTAGAACCTCCTCAAAGGTACAAAAGTGCATCTTTTGAGGAATGTTTTTGATAAAATTTCTTGACCCCTCTCTAAATGCATGAGAGGGGTTTTAAATTCTAAAACTATAGGTCCTAAAATAGATTACTACAAAAATAGTTGAGGAGGTTTAAACGACCTTCCTTAGATTATGTGAAATGAAACTATAAATAGAAAAAAACAAGGTGACTAAATTATTTTCATTTGATCCTTAAGATCGCAGATATCCATCATTGGTTTGAGATGTGTTGTTTGGCCGATCACATATTTCAATTATCTAGTAAATACGACATCCATCATTGTTGGAACCATTTTCTGTGTGGAAGTGGTTAGGCATCGCAGGATCATCCACTAGCTATATGGATTAACTAAGAATTGCTAGCATGCTTCCCAGTTCATCTTGCTCATTTTTCTGATCACCTCCTCTATTTCCTTTGCTACTTGTCTCCATTGCTGCTACAATTGATTGGCGTTTGGAATAAATCCTGGTATAGATTTTGAAACTAGGTTGGCACCATGTAGATTTTCATTAATGGATTTAGTGATGTTGTTTGTTGTTGCTGCCATGACTGTTGTTTCCCTTTCTACTTGCTTGAGCTGAGAATCCCAGTCTGTAAATAGAATTTCTTTATGTGATTCCTCTAGTTTTGGAAAATTAGCCTTTCTCCCATCTTCTGATTCTTGCCAGGTGATAAAGTAAGAAATCCTTTTATGGATTTCATCATACTCAAGCCTCATGTTAGCGACTTGGCTTGTTAGCTTATCATTGATCTCACAGTAAGGATTCACTTGCGAGATTTCCTGGCACAAAAGTTCCTTTTGTTGTATTAATTGGGCATTAAGGCTGAGTGCTTGTTTTACTAACTAATCGATTTGTGGACTGTCTTTATACTTCTATATCATAGGTTGAATCTGTGCATCCTTTTTTGCTAGGCTGGCTTGATGTTGTATTTGCATCTATTCAAACTCCTGCTGTAGTTTGGCGATTTGTAACTCTGCTCATTGGTTAGATTTTTCCTGCTCTAATTATTGTTCCAATAGTAGGATCTTTTGTTCCTTTTCTATTAGCAACATTTGAACATTTGTTGCTTTATCAATAGTTTCCGTAACATGGGCTCCCACAAAATTTAACAGTCTCATAAGGTTCTCAGATGGGTCCATGGGTGAATCTTTCCATACAATATCCATTGGTTCATTGTCTAGAGTGGTAATAGCTGCAACATCCATATTTCTTTTCTTCCTCTTCCTTTTGTTCACAAATTTATGGGTAGGGCTATAAAATACATCTAAAGGAGGAATTTCCTCAACTTTTAAAACAATTTCAGAAGTGGGGGTGGAAGGAATGAGCTCTACATCTTGAGTACTTACAGTTTTCTCCACTGTAACTTCTTGAGTTGATTTGTGTTGTGGAGTATGTACTTCAGATGTTTGTTCTTTTGTATGGAAATTTTTATTAAAATTATCCCATTCTTTTTCTAAATCAGCAACTGGAGTTTTTGCCCACTAGGTGGAGGCAGAGTGAATTTTAGCCTATTTCTTTGTCGAGGTTTGATAGGCTACTCTTTCTGTAGTTTCGGCTATATCCCTTTTGGACTATTTGTTTTTACTACCCCCATTCTGGGACTGTTTCTCTAAGTACTTTGACTCATGGGTAGACTTCTCCTGGGACTTTTCTCCAAAATTGTCTTTAGAATTTTCTCTAGAGCTTTCCTCTAAGCTTACACTGGGAGTTGGCTCCCTTATTGGTTCAATCTGTAGCAGGTCCAATGAGACCTGTAATAATATCCTCTCTTTATATTCATGGAAGGACTTAAGATCATCTGAGGCAAAACGTAGTGATTCCATATTCTTTACTTCCAAAAACGTCTCTTTTTGTAGGAAGAGGTCATCGAATGCATCTTCCTCATGGGTGAACATTTTCACTTTCACCGTAGTAGTGAAGTCTTTGGCGGTGCCATTTGGGTCATACTATCTTCCTTAGAATGTAGCCAATTTCAGAGATTTCAGAAAATCTTCTTCCTTGCATGCATGTCCAAAATCATGTAGTGCAAACGCACCACATTGCAACAGAAATGTAGGCCAAATGGCCTTTTTTTTTCCTTCAATCCTTTGCTCAGCCCACCTTCTCCTACTGTTTGGTAGGTTATCTCCCTAGCCATTAACTTATCGGGGACATAGTATGGGAGGACATACGGTGAATCAATCCTCTCGAATACTCTGATATATGTAAATGTCTCCTCCCCAAACCATCTGGCTACAGGTAGTATATCTACTTCAGCGTCTCTAGAAAATCTAGGGGCATTCCTGCGTAGACTTGTTTATGAATAGGCAATATAACTCCTTGAAAAATTCTGTAAAAATGGGGGTGAAACTGAGACTCCCACATATTCTTATGATATATATGAATGGGAAGTGGGTCTTTGACAGTCCACTTCCATCCCATGATAGGAAATTTGGAACCAAAACAGATAGCGCCCATTATATAAGCACTCATGAAAAATGGAGGGTAAACCCTAGAAGAGATACTCCTCTTTCTCCTATACTCTATTATGGCTTTCACCAAATTATCAGATAAAATTTGGGCCCATTTCATTATTGTTGTGTTTATGACTGCATCTATTAATGGCAACCATTCTCGGGAAATTTTGGTAATATCGGGCTTACCGAACATTCTACATAGTATGGCTACTATAAAACTATGAGGGCGTGATATAGATGATTTAGAATACATACCTGTTTTATCTTTTTTGATCTTGCCTTAATTTTGCATCCAACTTCATGTAACGTATGGTGGGTCTTCATTCTCCTTAGAAAATTTCTCTAGGAACTATTTGTTGCAGAACATCTGTGGCTCTGGAAGATTGTACATAAATTGCAGGTTGTCTGGTGAAAAATATCCCATAACCTCCTACCTACTATTCTTAAATTCTCTGTCTAAGACATCCACTTGACCAATTATCCACTTGACAATATTTGTATGTGGAATTATCTTTTTTCTTGCGGCTATGCAATGCAGAAATGAGCACGCCATCTCGAAGATGGAGGCGTTTGAGGAAGCATGACCATCGAATGTGGCCTTTGTTACCAGAGGACTTGGTTTCTCTTCTAATAAATCATACATGGTTTCCCACATAGAGGTTCCCCTATCTCTATTGCATGTAGTATCAGAGAATAAAGGAGTCATTTTTGATTTCTCAGATGTGACTACCTTGCCCCTATTTTCCATTGCTCCCAATGAATCTTTCTATGGATTTTCCTAAAAATGGAGCAAAACATAAGCTATTTGATATACAAATATAAAAATGAACATAAGAAAGAATAATGCAGATAACTTTGAAAAGGTGACAAGAAAGGAGTTTTTATTTGAACGGAGGTGAGAAGATATCGTATCACGTTGAGCAGTCTTTCAAATGTAAATGCTATTAACCCTTACTAAATGCCCACTAATGATTTCTTATCCCTAGCTTTATTGTTCATTAATGCTCTGCATCGTAAGTTAGGGAAGAAACCTTTTAGGGTGGCAAGCCTTTAAACTGTGAAAATCTTGATTTTACGATTGTGATGCAATATCGCAAATCACATTATCACATTATGATTATGTGCTTTCTTTAACGCTTCTTTAGTTTCTATGGGATGCAAAATGTAGGCCACTCATTATCATTTTCAAAGCATAGCTTATTTGTTAGGATTTTCTATGTAAATCCCTTTTTCTTAAGTAGCAGACCTGAGTGCTTGTTTATAACATATTTCAGAATCGGGTCCAAGTCTTCAATCGCATTTCACAATCTCACATGATGATAAGGGTTTGGTCTTCTCTTAAGTGTTCTTAATGCGACGCGATAAGGGGGATTGTGTCATCGCAATATCGCATATTGCATTATTTAAGATACTTTGTTAAGGCACACCCTTTTTAAGTGGCGATTTACAATGAAAGCCTTATGTTAATAAGAAATGCTTTAAAAATTAGTTCATGTGGGAAACCTAATAGTCATGGGGTTTAGTGCGGTGTTCTCTTTTGATCGTTTTTTGCTAGATTTTATTGATAGCAAGGCTTTTGACACGCTTCATCGTGCGATATGCGAAAAGACAAACATTTGGTGGCTTTTTCAAAAGGTTTTATCTTGATATCTTGCTTTATTCCAAAAAGTAACAAGAAAAATGCCTAAATTCTAAACATATTTTTGGAAGGATTTTTTAAAGGGTCCCCTTTTATTAATATAATATTGACTATCACTATTAATAAATGGGGGGGGGGTTGTTGTATGGAACAACAATTGGTGACTCACTTGGAAGAACTAGTTATCTCTAGCAATTTTTTGAAATTTCTAAAAACTTCCAAAATAAAGTAATTTTTAGAAAATAAAAATTGCATGAAATATAAGATAAGAAATATTGCTCTGAATAATAAAACAACATTTACCTAACTATCATCCTTTTGATCATCCTCGTCAATATGAAAGTTGCTTTGTCTGCATCAATCATTACTTAGTTTTAAAGATAAAAATAGGGGGACTCTCACAGATCAACTTTTGGTATACTCAGTTTCCATAGGTATATCATTTGCCACCAGTAGGCATCCATAACCTCAACAGGGTTACGTTTTAACCAGAAATGATTTAGTATCCCATCTAGATAAGAATGTAATACTTAAAGATAGGTTCATATTTATATACTTGTTTTTCTAAATAATTTTCTTTTCTTTAAAGTTTTCATTTCACTCCTCAAAGGCCATTGTCTTGGTTTGGTGACCAAAACTGACAATGCCATTCACTGGTTGTAACTTGGCTGAACAAGCTGGCTCTTGATGAGACCCCTTGTATTTTGATTGATGGAATCTCAATCCATTACCCTATTTTGATATGCAGTATTGGTAATGTCATTATTTATTTCCCTATGATCATGGTAACACGACTCTTGATGAGACCTCTTATCCTTTAAGTTTAAGCATATTTTAGAATTATACTTTGAGGATGAAAGCTTACTAGATGGGGAGAATCATTGGCTTCTTAAGAGTTTACAGATGACAATTTTAGAGTTGAAGATGCTTTTCTATAGGGATACTTTGCTTTGTTGAAGATGCTTTTCTTGACTGATGGTAGAGAAAAGGTTTCTTTAAATTCGAGGTTTAGAAAAAGACAAATAATTTTGGTAGAGAACAAGCAATTTCAGAGCAACAAAACTTAACCCATGTTTCAAATTCAAAAATCATCTCCTTAACCATCTTTACTTGTACAAGTGAAAAGTAAAAATTTAAAAGAGACTATTATTTGTAAAGCCAAAAGTAAATGCTACTCAAATTTTATTTTTCCTAAAAGTAAAGTCAATAATATACAAGGAATAGAAGAGGTGATCTTCTATGAAAAATATTTTTTAAGGATCTTCCCATTAACAGGTAGAGATTCTCTCTTCCTTGATAAATCTTGTAATAAAAAGGTTGATGGACTTGTGTGTTCCACAATATGAAACAGGCCAAGCCACATTCGTTAGAACTTGGTATGCTTACATTTTTCCTCGTGTGACTTTTACCATTTCAATACAATGTCTCCAAGTTGAAAGGATTTTGTACTTACAAAATTAGCATCAAAGGAAGCTTTGACTAACTGTTGATGATGTGCATGTGTAATTTTGGTGTTTTCCCTTTCTTCTTCAAGCTTAAGGATTTGTAATGGTCTCACTTGCATAGAAGAGGAAGGAGTTTCGTCAATAAATTGAACTAGGGCTAGCACAGGAATAACTACATTTGTTCGAGGACAAGTTCTTTCCCACTGATCAAATTAAAAGGAGAAGTGCCTATAGAGGCGTTCTGTGTTATTTGATATACCCATAGAGCAAATATTAAAGATTGATGCCATTTTTTCTGACTTTGATCAACGATTCATTTAATAATTCTTATGGGATTTTTGTTTGTAGATTCGGCTAAGCCATTTCCTTGAGGATAATAGTTAGCAAAATATTTAAGTTTAAAACCTATTTTAGGAGCAAATTTTGTCATAACATTGCCTAAAAAATATGATGCATTATCAAACATAAGGGAAGATGGAAGACCAAATCTGCTAATAATAAACTGATCGATGAATTCAATGATGTTCTCAGAATTGGATACCTTAAGCGGAATTTCTTCCACTGATTTTGTGAAGTAATCAATTGTTGTAAGAATGTATCTATGCTGCTTAGAGTAGTGAGGAATGATCTCGCCTTTATGTCCAGTCCCCATTTTTCAAATGGTGGTAATGGTAATGCAAGTTTCCTCTATTTTCCAGCAACTGTTTGACAAATTTTACATTTCCTTACATAACTATGTGCATCCTTGAATAAGGTTGGCCAATAATAACTAGCATGTAGGATTTTATGCGTGGTTGTACCATTTGGCCCATCATGTAGTTCCTGCAAAACCTTTTCTACCTCAGGTTTTTCAAGACATATAAGAAAAACAGAATCATAATTTATTCTAAATAACACATTATTGATGATTTGGTATTATCTAGCTTTTAGCCTCAGAGCCCTTTTTCTTTGTTAATTTAGTTGTGGAGGGGCATACCCATTTCTTAAATAAAAACTGATATCAGCATATCTGGATTCAGTGTCATTAAGGCTAACCTCATATACTTGTATATCATTACCTGAATCTTGTAATGCTGGTAACTTGGATGATCTTGCTAACATTTTGCAAAAACCTTGACCTTTTACAATTTTAGCTGGTCTGATTTCAATGTCATATTCTTGTTGTGTTGTTACCCATTTTTCTCTCTTCTCACCTACATCCCTTTGTATTAACATATTTCTCACTGCTGAGAATGGTACTACTACCTTTGTGTGGGTTTTGAGGAGGAAGGGTCTGAAATGCTTTATGGATTTGAAAACAAGAAAGACTTGTTTTTCAACATCTGAATAGTTCAATTCATCCCCTTGTAAATTGGAGCTAAAGAAAGAAATTGGTGCTTTGTCTTTATCATCATTGACCTGTGTCAATATAGATGCATATGATTTCTCGAAAGAAAAAGTATATAAAATGAAATGATTAGAAAAATTCGGAGTTGCCAAAGAGGGAGCATTTATGATCGCTTGTTTAATCAAATCAAAAGCTTCATGCTTTGTGTGTCCCCATTTAAAGAAGATATATTTTTTTTAATCATGGATTGAAGAGGTAAAACAATTCGTGAAAATTTAGGGACAAATATTTTAACAAAATTTATCTATCCTAGGAAAGATTGCATAGACTTTTTGTTATGAGGTAAAGGAATTTCAAAAATTTCTCTTATTCTATCAAGGTCAATGTGAATCCCTTCTTTGGATACAATGAATCCAAGGAGTTTTCCTTTACTTAATGCAAAGAAATATTTCTTGGGATTAAGAGAAATTATGTACCTCCGATAGCGTTCAAATATTTGTTTTAAATCTCTCAGATGATTACTATGCTTTTTGAAGTATATGGTTATGTGATCTAAATAGATTTCCACTAATTTGTTTACCAAACCTTTGAAAGTTATATCCATGGATCTTTGAAACATTGCACCATCATTGATTAATCCAAATGGAATCTTTTGATAGGCATAGGTGCCCCATTTGGTTCTAAATGTAGTCTTTAGCCGGTCATTTGGGTGTACTAGAATCTAATTATAACATGAAAATCCATCCATGAAAGACATTAGTTCTGAGCCTGCAACTAATTGCAATATCTGTTCCATAGGAGGCAATGGAAAGTTGTCCTTTTGACAAGCCTTATTGAGATTGCGGAAGTCTATACATATTCGAATATCATCATTATTTTTTCTGACTGGGACAAGGTTGGAGACCCACCTAGAATGTTTGACTGGGAAAATAATCTTGGCTTTCAACAGTTTATTCAGTTAGAACTTAATCTGATCTTCTAAATTGGGATGATTTTTTCTCAATTTCTGCTGCATAGGTTTTTCATCAAATCTGATGGGGATGGTATGTTGAATTATATAAGTGTCGTATGTTTTAAGATCTTCATAGTTCCAAGCAAAGACATTCTTATATTTCTTCAACAATTGTGTAAAGGCTGATTTTTCATCTAATGTAAGACCAAGACCTAGGTTGATATTTTGAGGTTTAAGGTTATTTTTTAGATTAACCAATTCAAACCTCAAAGTTGAACTCTGAAGTTTTGAGTTTGTCGGTATTTTGAATCTGTCCTTAAGGTCATGTAAGTATTCTAGTTTAACAACAGACTTAGGTATAACATTCATTGTTGCATCTTGCTTAAGTTGTCCATCATGTTGATCTTCATCAATTATCTACTAATCATAAGAACCTTCTAATGTCAAAATTTTTATGATATCCAGATCGTTATTAAAGACTCGTTAATTGGTGACATTGTTGGGAATAGAAGGCATAAGAATAATTCAATAGAAAAGCGATCGGGACTGTAATATCCTGGTGGAATGAGCTTGGAGGCCACATTAGCCAAAAGATCGATGCTTGCGTTTCAAATGTCTAGAAAAATAGTGTATAGTATTTCTGACCTATTTTATCACAATTTCTGAATTCCCAAACACTTGTAGGTGTTTGATATTAAGGTCAATGGATTTATACAGGGCTTGGACTAATGCTTCATATTCAACAGTGTTGTTTGAGCCATCAAATTCAAGTTTGCATGCTAACATAGTTTTCCCCTTCTGGGCTAACTAATATGCATCATGCTCCTACTCCATCATTGGATTTAGATCCATCAAAAAATAATTTCCAAAATAAAGAGCTAACTATAGGTTTATCTACAAAATTTATACACTTAGAAGTATCCATTTGAGAAAAAATTTCAACTTGTGATATAATAGAATTTTCCAAGAAAGGTGAAGTATTTTCATTTCAATTTCCTAGAAATGATTCAATTAAATAATTTCCGATGATATTGCTATTATATGCAACTAGTTTGTTCTCTCCTTCTAATTCTGTAACAATATACTTTTGATGCTTTTCACGATCAACCCTTATTTGATTTGGCTTGACATTATAGGGAAGCCACATGTGAGACCAATCAGCTGCAAAATAACCATGGAGTTTCTTTGACCAGTCTCTACTAAGGATTAAGCTGTAGAACTCAAGAATATCAGCTACAAGAATGTCAATGACTTGAAAACTTTAGGGTTAGATTCAAGTCTAATATTAACTTGATTAAGTCCCCCTATTACTTCAACTTGGGATCGGTCTAACTACACAATGCGCACATCATATTTTTGAGGTTGAGCATTCAATTTCTCACAGACTGTTCTTGGTAAAATATTAGATGAAGCTCCAGAATTAATTAAACAGTTGTGTATATTTTTGTTGAAAATTTCAAAAGTCAACAAAAATGGAGGAGTATGGGATTTAGATCTTCCTCTGATTAGAGAAATATCAGTAGGATTGATTCTATCTAGTGAAGTATTAGGGGGCTTTCCCATTTCTTGGGCAACTTGTGAGAGTACAACGGTAGGAAGGGGCGAAATAGGGACTGGTTTGAGTTCTTTGAGTAACAGCTTTTGTTGATGTTTCAAATTTCCAAGCTCATGAAAGGTAATTTTTTCCCTAGTCTTTTACATATCATCCACAATGTTGTATTGCATTTCATCAGATACTATCATGGTCTTGGCTGGAGGTGAAGAATTTGATTGAAGAGGAGCGGTTTGGGTAGATTTGGATGGAGAATTCTTACCTTTTGTTTTTTCCTTGGGAGTCGGAGTTGATACCATTTTCTTTGGATTTGTTTGAGGTGAATCAATAAAGCCTCTACTTCAGGTTGCAACAGGCAGGGCTTCTTTTGTTTATTCATTGAGAAGGATAAAATCCCACATCCCTTGTAACTCAACCACTTCGTAATCATCTATTTGTTCTTCAATTTTTGAGACTTCATCTTCCTCTCCATCCAATTCAACATTCAATATAGCATTTGGAGGCTTAGGATCACCAGGGGAATTCCTTTTATATGGTCTAAAATATTTCTTTGAGGAAGTCTCTACTACTTGTTTCTTGATATCAACCATTTCATTAGACATGGTTTTGAGGACTTTTGTAAACCTTCAAGATCAAAAGGATCTTTAGGTGCTTTTTTCTTGGATTCATCTCTAAAAGTCAATTTCTTAGATTTTCGTTCTTCTAAAGCATTTTTCTTATCTAAGGCTAGAATTCATTTTTCTTATCTAAGGCTAGAATTCATTTTTCTACAGCTATTTCTTCTTTCATGTTTTCTACCAAAGTTAGTTTGGTAACCCTATTGATGAAAATAGTTGTGTTCGAAGGGAGAGAAGAAATGTACCACTCATTTTGGAATTCATCAACGGGATTGGATGCCGTTGGTATTTTATTCAATAACTTATTAAAGCGAGAGTTAAAGTCTTTAATTCATTCCTTGAGTTTGGATTTCAAAATGGAGATATCATTGATTCAGGTAGATGTGGATCTATCATCTCCAAATCTAGTTAGGAACTACTCTTGAAAGGCATCCCAACTATTAATAGAACCTGATGGTAATGAGAAGTACCATGATCTTATTGATCCTTGTAAAGTATAAGAAAATAATATTACAATTGTATCTTCTTCTACTAATGCATTTATATTAATAGACAACATAAGATTGTTGATGTGTTCCTCAACTAGTAGGCCGTTATCAGGATTCAACTTTGTAGCCATTTTTCAAGATGAGCTGGTAATGGATGTAAAGGTCCTACCATTCTTACAGCTCTTGGATTTTTCCATGGCCTTGGAGGATTTTGAACCATTTTTGGTGTTTTCATAGAAGAATATGTTCCAGTGGTTGAAGGTGATTGTGTAGAGGAGGGTTGAGTTTCAGTACCTGTGTAAATCACGATCTGGAGTTGTGAGGTGGGTGATTGATCTTGTGATGAATTGGATGGAATGAATGAATATTATTTAGGTGATGATGAGAGAAACTCACTATGAGATTTAGATGGTTTCTTCTTAGCCCTCTTATGGCTCGGTAGAGGGAATTCGAATGGGGGAACCCCAAACTTTTCACTATGCGCTCTAGTTATCCATTGAGATGAGGGAAACTTAGAAGTAACGCTATGTTGGGATAACTCAGATTCTTCTTGAGATATCAAAAACCCTTATAACTTATGAATCAAATATTGGACTTTAGGGGTTTCTATAGAAGAAGAATTATCTAGTTTCTGTGGAATTTTAGTGGTGGGTTCTAAGGGTGTTTTTACAACTTCTCACTTAGGATTCATAGATTTGGAATGCGACCGAGAAGTTGGAGGTGAGGGTGAGGATGTTTTACTCTTAGAATGGTTTGTTGGTTTGAATTTACTTGCCATTCATAGTTAGGCCCTCCTTCTAGTGCTAAAATGTTGAAGCCTCGAAAATTTTTGCTACAAAATGGGGGAAAACCACTTGGTCCAGACCTTGGTTGGCAACTCCTTTTTCGTTTGGTGAAGTGGCTCCAACTAGGGATAATGGGACTAGTTTCCCAAAAAGATATTTTGGTAGTGTTGATGGGGTGCCATATAATGTGACAGGGGGAATGATTCAACTAAGTGTAATCTAATATAAACTATTAATCACATGCATATATCCTAGTTTTAAACACTATCAAACTATAACTATACCCTGAAATAAAAGAAAAATATGAGATCTACAATAATGCCCTATAGTAATTGGTAATAAAGATCATTGAACTGAAATAAGAAATGAAATCATTTAACAATAATAGTTTTGGATAAATAGTTAGCCAAAACGATTGTACGAGATATATTGCATATAGAATCATTCATGTATTCAATAGGAAATTAAAGGCAACACCATACAAAAGTGCAATAATGCTAATCGAAATTTAAACTTTCATAGATAAAGAAATTAAAGAAAAATTATTGTCTGATACATAAATAAAACAAAATCACAAGATAAAAGTACCATTTGTAATAAGTTCTGCTCATGTGTTTCAGCAATATCAATCTCATTCCAACCAATCCAACATCATCTAAGAGTGCAAAAGTGCAATTTCAGTAGAAATGCCAGATATAAAAGAAAATAGATTATGTTCCATTCATTCTACCAGAACCTCCCCAAAGGTACAAAAGTGCATGTTTTGAAGAATGTTTCTGACAAAATTTCTGGACCCCTCTCTAAATGCATGAGAGGGGTTTTAAATACTAAAACTATAGGTCCTAAAATAGATTATTACAAAATAACTAAGGAGATTTAAAAAACCTTCCTCATATTATGTGAAATGAAACTAAAATAGAAACAAAACAAGGTGACTAATTCCTTTACATTTTATCCTTAAGATTGCAGATATCTGTCATCGGTTTGAGCTGTCTCAGTTGGTTGATCGTATATTCAATTGTCTAGTAATCCGTCAGTGTTAGCACCATTTTCTGTGTGGAAGTGATTATGCATCGCAAGGTCATCCACTAGATATATGGCTTGAATAAGAATTTCCAGTATGCTTCCCAGTTCAGCTTGCTCATTTGTTTGATCACCTCCTTCCTTTCCTTTGCTTCTTGTCTCTATTGTTGCTCTAGTTGATTGGTGTTTGGAAGAAATCCTGGTATATATTCTGCAACCAGGTTGGCGCCATGTATATTTTTCTTAATGGCTTCAATGATGCTTTTTTCTACTATTGCTGCGACCGTTGTTTCCCTTTCTATTTCCTTAAGTCGAGAATCCCAGTATGCAAATGAATTTTCTTTATGTGATTCCTCCAGTTTTGGCAAATCAACTTTTCTCCCATCTTCTGATTTTTTCCATGTGATAAGGTCATGAATCCTTTTATGGATTTCATCATACTCAAGCCTCATGTCAATGACATGGATTGTTAGATTATCATTGATCTCGCAGTAAGGATTTACTTGAGATATTTCCTGGCACAAAAGTTCATTTTGTTGCATTAGTTTGGTGTTAAGGCTAGGTGCTTCTTTTATGAACTGATCGATTTGCGAATTATCTTTATACTTCTCTGTCATAGCTTGAATCTGTGCATCCTTTTCTTCTAGGCTAGCTTGATGTTGTATTTGCATCTATTCAAAATCCTGTTGTAGTTTGGCGATTTGTAACTCTGCTTGTTGGTTAGATTTTTCTTGCTCTAATTGTTGTTCCAACATCAGGATCTTTTGTTCCTTTTCTCTTAGCATCATTTGAACCTATGTTGCTTTATCAATACTTGCCATAGCATAGGCTCCCACAAATTGTGATAGTATCATAAGGTTCTCAGATGGGTCCATGGGTGAATCTTTCCAAACAATATCCATTGGTTCATTGTCGGGAGTGGTAACAGATGCAGCATCCAAATTTATTTTCTTCCTTTGCCTTTTGATGAAAATTTTATGGGTAGGGCTATAAAATACATATAAGGGAGGAATTTCCTCGACTCTTAAACAGTTTCAGAAGTGGGGGTGGCAAGAATGAGCTCTACATCTTGAGTACTTACAGTTTTCTCCACTGTAACTTCTTGAGTTGATTTGTGATGTGGAGTCTGTACTTTAGATGTTTGTTCTTTTGTATGAATATTTTTATTAAAATGCTACCATTATTTTTCTAAATCAGCAACTAGAGGTTTTGCCGACTGGGTGGAGGTAGAGTGAATTTCAGCCTGTTTCTTCGCCTAGGTTCTCTCAATAGTTTTCTCTGTAGTTTCAGCTATGTCCCTTTCAAAATCTTTTTTTTTAGTATCCCCATTTCTGGGACTATTGCTCTAAGTGCTCTAACTCATGGGTAGACTTCTCTTGGGACTTTGCTCTGGAATTATCTTTAGAATTTTCTCTGGAGCTTTCCTCTAAGCTTACACTGGCAGTTGGCTCCCTTATTAGTTCAATCTGTAGCAGGTCCAATGGGACCTGTAATAATCTCCTCTCTCTATATTCATGGAAGGACATAAGATCATCTAGGGTAAAAAGTAGTGATGCCATATGCTTTACTTCCGAAAGCGTATCTTTCTATAGGAAGAGGTTATTGAATGTATCTTCCTCATGGGTGAATATTTTCACTTTCACCATAGTAGTGAAGTATTTTGCGGTGCCATTTGGGTCATATTGTCTTCCTCAGAATGTAGCCAATTTCATAGATTTCATAATCTCTGCTTCTTTACATGCATGTCCAAAATCATGTAGTGCAAACACACCACATTGCAACGAAAATGTAGGCCAGATGGCTTTTTTTTGTTCCTACAATCCTTTGCTCAGCTTACCTTTTCTTGTTGTTTGGTAGGCTATCTCCCTAGCCATTAACTTATCAGGGACATAGTATGGGAGGACATGCAGTGAAGAAATGCTCCTAAATACTTTTATATATGTAAATGTCTCCTCCCCAAACCATCTGGCTGCAGGTAGGATATTTACTTGAGCTTCTCTAGAAAATCTAGGGGCATTCCTATTGTAGACCTGTTTATGAATAGGCAGCATAACTCCTTGACAAATTCTGTAAAAAATGGGGGTGAAATTGAGACTTCCACATACTCTTATGATATATATGAATGGGAAGTGGGTCTTTCACAGTCCACTGCCATCCCATGATAGGAAATTTGGAACCAAAACAGATAGTGTCCATTATATAGGCACTCATGAAAAATGAAGGGTAAACCATAGAAGAGATACTCCTCTTTCTCCTATACTCTATTATGGATTTCAAAAAAAATTATCTAACAAAATTTGGGCCCAATTCATTATTGTTGCGTTTATAGCTTCAACTATTAATGACAACCATTATGGGGGAAATTTGGTACTATCAGACTTGCCAAACATTCTACATAGCATGTCTGCTTCAAAACTATGAGGGGGAGATATAGATGCTGTAGAATACATACTCGTTTTATCCTTTTTGATCTTGCCTTCATTTTGCATCCAGGTTCACATAATGTCTGCTGGGTCTTCATTCTCATTAGAAAATTTCTCGAGGAAGTGTTTATTTTAGAACACCTGTGGCTCTGGCAGATTGTACATAAGCCCCAGGTTGTCTGGTGAAAAGGATCCCAAAATTCTCTATATGAGACATCCACCTGATCAATTATCCACTTGACCATATATGTATATGGAATAATCTTTGGTATTGTGGCTATGTAGTGTAGAAATGAGCATGTTGTCTTGAAGATGGAGGCATCTGAGGAAGCATGACCATCGGTTGTGGCCTTTGTTACCAGAGGTCTTGGCTTCTCTTCTTCTAATAAATCATACATGGTTTCCCATGTATAGGTTCCTCCGTCTATGCTACATGTAGTATCAGAGAATAAAGGATTCATTTCTGATTTCTCAGACGCAGCTACCTTGCCCCTCTTTGCCATTTCTCCTAATGACTCTTTCTGTGGATTTTTCCTGAAAATGGAGCAAACCAGAAGCTATCAGATATACAGAGATAAGAATGAACATAAGAATGAATAATGCAGATAACTTTGAAAAGGTGACAAGAAAGGAGCTTTTATTTGAATGCAAGTGAGAATATATCGTATCACGTTGAACTGTCTTTCAAACATAAATGCTATTAACCCTTACTAAATGCCCACTAATGATTCCTTATCCCTAGCTTTATTGCTCATTAATTCTCTGTATCGTCAGTCGGGGAAGAAACTTTTTAGGGTGGCAAACCTTTAAACTATGAAAATGTTGATTTTGCGGTTGTGATGAAAATCACATTATTGAGTTGTGATTATGTGCTTTCTTTAACATTTCTTTACTTTCTGCAAGTTTTGAAATGTGGGCCACTCATTATCGTTTTCAAAGCATAGCTTATGTGTTATGATTTTCTATGTAAATCACTTTTTCTTAAGCAACGAACCTGACTGCTTGTTTATAACATATTTTAGAATCGAGTCCAGGTCTTCAATCACATTTCGCAATATCACATGATGATAAGGGTTCAGGATTCTCTTAAGTGTTCTTAATGCGATGCAATAAGGGAGATTGTGTCATCGCAATCTCACATATCGCATGGTTTAATATACTTTGTTAAGGCACACCCTTTGTAAGTGGTGATTTGCAATGTAGACCATATTTTAATAAGAAATGCTTTAGAACTTAGTTCATATGGGAAACCTAATAGTTAGGGGGTTTAGCATGGTGTTCTCTTTTGATCGCTTTTCGCTAGTTTTGATTGATAACAAGGATTTTGACACACTTGATAATGCGATATGTGAAAAGATGAACATTTTCTCACTTTCTCAAAAGGTTGTATCTTGATATCTTGATTTATTCCAAAAATTAGCAAGAAAAATGCTTAAATGCTAAAAATATTTTTGGAAGGATTTTTTAAAGGGTCCCCATTTATTAATATAATATTGACTATCACTATTAATAAATGGGGGGTTGTTGAATAACATAATAGGACCTGAACTCAGCCACCCCAACATTGAAAAACAAGCATATGTAGTATACAAGGTGGTGAAACACTTTAGACCCTACTTGTTGAAGGACCATTGCAAGTCTATGTGCCTCACCCAGCAATCCACTCACTAGTTGTACAACAAGAACTGGTTGAATGACATGCGAACTAGATGACAACCTTGTAAGAGTGTGATTTGTACATCAAACTAGTTCACACTATCAAGGGTCATGGTCTTTACAAACTCACAGCTAAGGCAATCCATGCATAGGAGGAAGAAGAAGAGCTTGCTAGTTGGGAGCAAGAAATCAACATGTATGATGTAGAGCGAGCACCACCCACTGCATGTAGAAACTCTTGGTATGGAGATGTGCACCAATACCTTGAGCATGGCACCATACCCTCTCACTTCTCCATGAGACAAAAGAGGGCACTTTGCCTCAAAGCTTTATCCAATCAGTTGATGCATGGAGTGCTTTACAGAAAGTACAATAACAAAATATTTCTTAGGTTCCTGGAGGCACATGATTCAGAGAAGGGTTTGCATGATCTACATAATGGCCCAGCTGAGGACCACTTCGCTGGAAATACCACTGCACACAAAGTTATGCGAGCCAGTTTTTACTAGCCACATTGTTCAAGGATGCACACACTTACGCGTGCAAGTGCCCTCTCTGTTAGTGATGCACCAGTAGAACATGAAGGTCAACCATCCCACTGCACCCTGTTGTAGTGACCGAACCATTCCAACAATTGGGCCTAGACATAATTGGGGGAATTTTCCCACATTTGTCAAAACAACATCGCTACATCTTGACAACTACATATTACTTCATGCAGTGGACAAAAGCAGTTTCGCTTAAGCAAGTGAATGACGAGGAAGTCATTACCTTCCTCCAACAGAACATCATCTCATTCTTTGGCGTTCTAGTATCACTCATGTTTGACAATGCCACTTACTTTTCATCTTTAAAACTCTATGATTTGGAATTGCAATACGGTATCGTGCTTAAACACTCATATAACTACTACCCATAGGGAAATGGTCTTGCAGAACCCACAAATAAAATCTTATTTGCATTATCAAGGTGGCCATTTACTCTGAACAATGTAATTGGCACTCCACTTTGACAAATACCTTATGGAATGATCACATAACACCCAAATCATCTCTGAACACTTCACCATACTTCCTGGTGTTAGCCTCCTGCTACAGCAGGTATTCATCTTTCATGATCCACATTTTTACATGCCAAATATGTCATACTTTGCATACTGCAATGTTCCATATTTGCTACACAGGCCACATAAGTGTCGGTGAGAGTGTGCTAGTCAAAGTGCCACTGTTGTCCCAGTTTTTGCAGATTCACCAGGTGGAGGTACTGTTGCTGATAACATTAGATGGATGGCCCAACTGTCCAACCTGGACCATGCCATGTTTAAATTGTTTGTTGTAGAGTAGAGAATGATTCCTGTCCAAACAGATCAAGCTTGGCAGATGATTAGCTAGGTAGAGAACTTAAGGAGCCCAACTGCTTAATCTGGGCCCTTGGAAGAAATAAGGGTAGCTTTTAGATAGCACGGCAGTTAAAAGGAAAAAGGCAATCAGGGTTTGCAAGTCTAAGTGCACCCTTCCTGAAGTGACAAAAAATGCTAGATATATTAGGCTAGGTAGGTAGCTGGGGTCGGAGAAGCAAGATCATCTTCAAGGTTTATCCTAAATAAAGAAAGCTCATCTCATTTGAAACAGGAGCACCAGGGAACTGTTTGATGGCAAGTTTTGGAAACATGTCTAACTCCCCTTTCATTCCCTCACAAATTACTCACTAATACCCCCTTAAAGACCTTGGGATTTGCCCAAAAAGTCTTTTTTTCACTCCATTCTGGTTGAGAGCCAAGTTGACTTCTGATGTTGACTTATTGAAAGGAAGCCACATTTCTTGTGTAAAATTCATTTCTTCACAGTCCATTTACTTCGTATATCTAAGCTTCATTTCACAAACCTAGCCTATCCCCTACACTACACCTCACAAATTCATATTAACTTCTAATTCTATTATCTAGATCCCTAACTCATTTCCCTATCCCCTATTATACAAAATTATATAAAATCCCAAAAAAATATTAAATAACCCCTCCCTTCGGCACTATAGCCATATTTTTCTAAAGTTCGGGAAATACCGAGTTCATTTGGGGCTCAACATTAGCGCTTCCGCATCTTATCCTAGGGTCAATTTGGCATTTGGTCAAATTATTAATCACCTGCGCCATTTATAAACCCATAAACCCTATTTCCTAAGGTGTTTTCCCCGCCGAATCAATCAGTTAACAAATGAAGCGCCGCGGGTCCCTTTCCGTATCCCTCATTCATTTCACCTGTCCTGTCGACCATCAGATCTAGCGCGCCTGAGATCTATGGTGGGCAGGCCTTTTGTGCCCTAGCCTGCCAAGGGTTAGCGTCCGGGAGATGGGCAGCATTCCCGCCGTACTCTCACCACGCGTCACCTTCTCGGCTGTGGTGGAACCCCTCCTTCCGAAACCACTTTTGCAGAAAGGTGGTGCGACACAAACCACAAACCGCCTCTCCTATGTGATGTCGGTGCTACGTCCTCTTCCATTATGCCACCTCCACCCCGCCAGCGCTCTGCCATATTACCGCCACTTCATCCCTTTCCCACCCTTGACTTGCCAATGTATCTCTGCCACGTCACCGCCTGGTCAGATACCATGTCACCTATCCGTACCCGGAACCTGCCGATGACATCATCCTGACGCCATCCCGTGAAAGCGCTAAAATGTTATTTTTTATAAAAAAAAGAAGCGCGCAAGTGACCATTTTATTTCACTTTCACTGCTCCATTTGCAAAGTTCAGTCTGCTGTTTTTACCATTTTCACTCCCAGAGCTAGAATTCTACCACCAAGCTGCTGCAACCTAGAATTCAACTCTACAGCTGGATATTGCACCAATTTGTCCATCGCAGAGGTTGTTTTAACTAGGTATTTGCTAAAGTTCTCTCCCCTCTGCTCCCCTATTTTCGTCATTTTTTCGCCATTTGCATTCGCATAAAACTCTACAAATTACCAAATCAAAGACACCCAAGTGCCTGACTGTTGCCCAAAGTCCTTCACTCAACCTTCTGTCTGAAGAATATTCTGCGAACCCGCGCCTGTTTACAAATTTCACCATAAAAACATGGTTTAAAGGTTCACATTGCTGGTGAAAGCGTCTTACGGTCGGGCAGTGCCCCTGTTGCCTTATCCATCTGTAATAATCATGCATTCAGCTCAAAAATCAGTTCTATTTCCTCTGCAATCTATCCACACAGTTTATTTACCCGGTAAACTATCAAAGGGAGTAAAGGCTTACTTAAATTCTGTGAATTTGCCTCCTCTATGATAAGCTGCAGACAAAAAAGGCTTCTGCCTCAGTTCAACTCAGTTTCCAGCTCCCTTTACAAATGCTCAAAGGTGATTGTCCTTAATCTGCTCTCTCACTAGTCTTTACTCCAGGTGAAAATACAGGGAAGCTCAAAATAACCTCTCCATCAATTCCCGACAGTACTCCCATGAGTTCACCCAATAAAGAGCTTGAGGCGATGGCCTTGGTTGATAATGACTATCTTATTCAAGACATAGTTGTGAACAGGAATCACTTGCATACCTTCTGTCAGCTAAGAAACAACTTCCTTGACAACGTTGACACGTATGGAATATGGAAGTCCAATTTGCCACATTATTTCCTCCCTTCTGTCAATATCTTTCCAGAAATTATTCACCTATGTGCTGCAAATTATGACCCAAAGCTGAGAGCTGTCAAGTCTCCATCTGGGAGCATACTTTTTTGTCACTCCTGACTCTATCAACCAAATGTTAAATTTCAAACAAACTCAGTTGCTATATCCTTTCTCCATGAATCACTTGCTGGAGGATGCCCCCTCTGCCCTTGCTCTCAAAATTGAAAGAATTGCCAAAACATTTATGAAGGCAGACTTCCAACCTAAGGATTCACCTCCATTCCTGTACGACTATTTCAATGAGGTTGGCAAGCTACTAGTAGACATGATATCCTTTGTGCTAGGCCTCAAATCAAATGAATATGTGGATGAGGCAGTGTTGGTTCTGTTGTCTTCCTTCAGCCAGGGGCAGTCTCCTTCTCCTAAGTATAACTATGCCAAGTTCATAGCCAGAAAAATTCATGACCAGCTCACAAATCTGAGTAGGGAGGGAGTCTTCAAATATTCCTCATACATCTATCAATTGTTCATGTATTATCAGTCTGAAAGCTTCCAGTGTCCTATCAAAAAATTGGATTCAAAAGGAGAAAGAAGATCTGTTGTATTCTGGTCATCAGTATTCCATCAAGTCCAGCATTCTCCATACTTTTACTCTGAATTCATTGACCAGTTTGTCTATCCAGTCTCCTGCCTCTTAATGAAAACACCTCCTCCTAGAATAACTTATGAAATGCAAAAGATATTACATCTATCTAAGAGCTATAAATTAGGTGACTGGTATTTATACCAGGATCACACAGTCATCAGAATTTATGGCTGTGAGCTTTGTCCTTACAGGCTCCCAAGGTATGTTCCAATGAGGTTATTTGCCTTGGAATATTACAGGCAGGTTATCAATTCAGATCTGACTCATTTTCACAGCACAAAGAAAAAGGCTCGCCTGAAATTTAAAGACCATCTAGGCTCTTTTATCATGAACAGGAAGGAAGGTTGGCAAGATGCTGACCTAATACTGAAAGATCAACTTAGGTTGAAGAGGAGTTTCTGGTGGGTACCTTATGACCCACTTGGCTTTATTAATTCCAGAAGAGTCAAATATAGACTGACACCCTATAAGCACTACAAAATCCCACACTTTGAACAATATGCTAATCAAGAGGCATGGGTAGAAGGTACTTTAGTTGAAGAATTCACTCAGGAGGAAATTATGGAACAAGATGCCAAACACCTTGAGAAAACTCTTGACTTGGAATCTTTTGAGCAGGTAATATTCAAGTCGTCGCAACAAATCGAAGAGGGCACGTCAGCTACTACAGTGGCAGAAAATGTGACTGGGAAGATTCCACACCTGCCAGTGGATCCACCCAATAGCCTAAATCAAAGAAGCAAAAGGTTGATTCTCCATTTGAGGAGGAAATCAGTGAAGAAATCCTTGAAGGCCTAAAGAAAGACGGAGAAGGAGGCCAGCAAACACCTACTAGCTCTTTCCAACAAGAGCTAGGCAGGAAGCATGACATGGAATTATCTTCCTCCACACAATGAAACAAGAGGATAGCTAGTGTCAAAGCTAGCTTCAAAGAGATCAAAGCTCAAAATGAGCTACTAAGAATGCAATTATATGGTCAGTTCCTAAAAGCAACACCTGCCAAACAGGAAAGATTAATGGTAGCGTATGATATTAAGGAAGAAAAAATGGTGTTCAGCCATTTTAAACCCAAAGTTCAGCATCCTCAAACCATTGTAGACTTTGCCAGAACAAATCTGCAGGTCATGGCTAAAGACATCCACCCCATGGACTAGATTGAGCTCCACAAGCAAACTGGTGAGATGGTCTATGCTACTTTAGCAGACAGAGCCACACTGGCTCATGAGTTAAAGGAATCATTAAAGAACATTAACATTCAGCTAGACTTGGAAAGAATGTCATCCACAGCTAAAGACAACAGAATCAAAACATTGGAGGACATTATTATTGACCTAGGACATGATCCTAAGGATCCCAAGGGTGTGAGGGCCCTTATGAAGAAAAAGGATGATGACATTGCTGCATTAAGAAAGCGATTGAGGTTGCCTCCTATTGAGCATCCTCAAACTGCAGAATTAATACAAGAAAAAGAAACTGAGGATACCTTGGATTTTATGATGAAAATGAGTCAAAGAATAATCCATATGGAGAAAGAATTAGAAAGGGCAGGACAGAGTAAGCAGGGAGAAGCAACCTCCCAGCCACCTTCAGCAGTTCCAGCCAATGTCCCTGATCCTCCTCCTGCACAGTCAATGACAATCCCAGTAACAACAGCATCAGCAACTACAACATCATCTGAAGCAAGCATGAGCATGGATTAAATGATGAAAGTTGTCAAGGAGCTTGAGCTTCAGACCACGGAGATAAAAGAGGCCAAAGAGAAATTGGCCAATCTTGAAGAAAAGTATGACAAATCTAAAATGGCAGTAGCTGAAAAAACCAGGGAAACTAAGGCCTTAAATGACAAAATTAAATCCTTAGAGAAAGAGCTAGCTCTAGATAACACCCTGATGGAAATAAAAAAGATTTTGTGGGCCAAGATAAATCAGTCGATCACTGGCCAATGGAGATCAATCCAAGCCATGTACGAACAACTGGAGCTAATTGGCAGAGCCCGTTTTGAAATTCAGAGGGCCAAAACAGCATTGGGAAACATGCCTGAGCAGGCCAACAGAATGATCAACTTCATGAATCATCAAACTAGGGAAGAATTGGCAGCATTACATATTATGAACAGAACGGATGCCATACTGACAGCCAGGAATGTGCTGACTTTAAGAAGTCTTACTCAAACTCTAGAAGCAAGATGTCGGGAAATCCAAAAGGATGCAGATAATTTTGATTTAAAGCTTGCAGCACTGCAAACTAGAGGATTTCCCAGCTTATTGACTAGTGTTGGAAGATTATTGAACTGTGAGCAATATGCAACTAGGCTCAATAATTATGTCACAAATCAGCTCACTGCTTCATCAAGTTCTTCAGCTCAAGCAGGACCTCCTACAGGACAGACTCTTTATGATAAGCTGGAAAACTTATTTTACATGGAACATGAGGTCAACCATCTATTTGAGATGCCTCCTAATTATTACAAGTATACAGAAGCAGATGAGACACTCATCAAGATACAAAGGCATCAACTTCCTCCTAAATATTGGTGGCAGGCAATGCTGGCCATTTTACCTAGGTGATACCAGTCTTGGGTCCTTTTGTTATATTTTTTGCCATGTCAGCAACAGGACAAGAGTAAGTGCTGGACGGAACACATAAAAGAACAAGTGGAACGGGTCAAATCAAAGACAAAGTAGAAAGCTGGAACAACAAGCCCAAAAAGCACAGATTTTGAAAATATAGCCACAGCCATCTCAAAAGAACTCAAAAGTCAAGCTTTTTCTGATGGAAGAAAATAGCTCTCACTGTGTATTCACTTCAGCATTTACTTCTTCACCAACCGCTCTTTAGGAGTTGGTGAAAGAATTTATTAGTTAATAACTCCTCTTCTAAGATATTTTGTATCTCCTTTTTGTATATATATCCCCTCACAGAACGTAATGAGGGTTGGTTTTTTGTTGGTTGGATGTTTTGCTTAAGCAGAGACTCGCACTGTATATTTGCTACTTTCTATAATCAAAGATTGCTTACGAGCTTGGAGAATGGATTGTCTACTGTGTTTAATGGTTGAAGAGTGACTATGGAATTCTTGTGCTATTACATGACTCAATAAGTGTTTCTTACCTCTGTTTTCCTTTCATAAATCGCCATCTAAAACAACAGAAAGAAAGATTAGCTTAGAACTTGTTTAACTGCACTCTATGCTCAGTTTCTGTTGTTTCTTTATGTTTTCAATCTGTTTTAGGCATAAATATGAATTCCACATGGCTCATGTTTTCCCTAATTCATCATGTATGATAGTTATCTAGGGATTCTTAACTGCCCCTAAATAGAGTTCATTCCCTTCCCTCTGTTAAGCTGAATGAGAGATTCTTAATTGCCTCTCATTCCTTACATTTCAGTCCATCTTTTAGCTTGAAGTTTGTTTTATGTGTAGCTACCCTACTCCATTTTCCTCTTGTGACCAAGAAACGCACCATCAGTCTTTCTCCTCGACTCCATGCCCAATGATTTGAAATTATCACACTATGCGTTGCCTCTTCGCTTGAAAGCATCTTCCTTCCATTCAAACACCACCCAAACACAAACAAAACCCCTGAACCCAATAACTAGCCTAAAATCATCATCAACAAAGATAAATCATTAAGAGAGAGCCCTCTCTGATTGCAGGTGGGCTAGAACCTGCAATCTAAAGATTGGTTTGTGGTTACCTCGGCCATATCCCTTCAGGAGCTTAGGGACAACCTGAGTGTTAACATAATGGCGACTCTGTTGGGGATCTCCTCAGATAATCTCGCAAAACCAGTCTGAAGCTCCGCAGAGGAAGAAATTGACCTTTAAAAGTTTCCTCCTAGGAAAGGTCCCAAAAGAAATCTTGTTTTCTAGAGAAAGTGCTCCTTGTCTTCAGAACTGTTGCATGTTTAAATTCTGAACTTTGTTGGTGGACAGAGATCAGGCACTTCAAAGTTAAGGCATCCACCTAGTGACTCCACTTCATTTTTCAGTTTAGACTCCACTGAGAAACGAACCAAGTCTACAAGCAAGTAGTCCATATTCCAAAGCATTAGCAGAAAGATAAGATGACCGGGTACATGGAAGATCTTTCATTTGGTGAAGCTTTAAATGAATTCAGGGAGAGTTTATCAGAATTTGAGCTTGATGAAGAATTTTTCAGATTGGTGTTGTTAAAAATAGCAGGACACTCGCATAACCTTTTCCTAGATTTAGTTGTTGAAAGATATGAAAATGAAATTGAACTCTTGCATTCTCAAATTCAATCATATAAGTTTCATAATCCTAAAGAGTTTTTTCAAAATCTTCCTCCCCCAAGTCATAAGGAAATGGTACTACCTTATGACTTACAGATTGAGGAGAAAAAACTGAGGAATTAGTCGCAGGGTTTATTACTGAGGATGCAGTTGTTCGATCAAAGCGGGAAACCCCAGAAGAAACTGTCCCACATGATGTTTTCATTGATCCCATAGCAGAATACATGGATTTTTTTATCACCTCAGATTCTTTTACATACTTTGTCTGTGAAGACAAAATATATCAGCAACAGTCTTTCTATGTCACAATTTTGATTATTGGGGTGCCTAACTGAATACTGCTTTCAATCTCATTAACAAACAGTCAGCCAGTTCATTTCCTTCTACAGTTGCTTAGGTGGCTACACTGGCTATTTGATTTTACCTAACAACAGACTAGGTGCTGATTAGAGTAGGTAGGTAGGATTTCAGTTTTTGAATGGCAAGCTTTCTGATGTTGAAGCCTGAAGTGAAGGCCCTAAGCTCTTCAAGTCTGATGTCATGTTCATAAACAAGGAATCCAACAAAGGGAATTTTGCAAGAATACAACAACAACTAAAGACCAGGGCATTCTGACCTGCTATTCTTGACTTTTCACAAGGAAAAGCCATTCCCAAGTGGAGCCACTGTTAGCCTCCTACTGCAACAGGTATTCATCTTTCATGATCAACATTTTTACATGCCAAATATGTCATACTTTGCATACTTCAATGTTCCATATTTGTTACACAGGCCACAAAAGTGTCCATGAGAGTGTGCTAGTCAAAGTGCCACTGTTGTCCTAGTTTTTGCAGATTCACCAGGTGGAGGTACTGTTGCTGATAACATTAGATGGATTGCCCAACTGTCCAACCTGGACCATGCCATGTTTAAATTGTTTGTTGTAGAGTAGAGAATGATTCCTGTCTAAACAGCTCAAGCTTGGCAGATGATTAGCTAGGTAGAGAACTTAAGGAGCCCAACTGCTTAATCTGGACCCTTGAAAGAAATAAGGGTAGCTTTTAAATAGTAGGGAAGTTAAAAGGAAAAAGGCAATCAGGGTTTGCAAGTCTAAGTGCACCCTTCCTGGAGTGACAAAAAATACTAGATATATTAGGCTGGGTAGGTAGCTAGGGTCGCAGAAGCAAGATCATCTTCAAGTTTTGTCCTAAATAAAGAAAGCTCATCTCATTTGAAACAGGAGCACTAGGGCACTGTTTGATGGCAAGGTTTGGAAACATGTCTACCTCCCCTTTCATTCCCTCACAAATTACTCACTAATACCCCCTTAAAGACCTTGGGATTCGCCCAAAAAGTCTATTTTTCACTCCATTCTGGTTGAGAGCCAAGTTGAATTCTGATGTTGACTTATTGAAAGGAAGCCACATTTCTTGTGTAAAATTCATTTCTTCCTATATCTAAGCTTCATTTCACAAACCTAGCCTATCCCCTACACTACACCTCACAAATTCATATTAACTTCTAATTCTATTATCTAGCTCCCTAACTCATTTGCCTATCCCCTATTATACAAAATTATATAAAATCCCAAAAAAATATTAAATAACCCCTCCCTTCGGCACTATAGCCATATTTTTCTAAAGTTTGGGAAATACCGAGTTCATTTGGGGCTCGACATTAGCCCTTTTGCGTCTTATCCTAGGGTCAATTTGGCATTTGGTCAAATTATTAATCACCTGCACCATTTATAAACCCATAAACCCTATTTCCTAAGGTTTTTTCCCCGCCGAATCAATCAGTTAACAAATTAAGTGCCACGGGTCCCTTTCCATATCCCTCGTTCGTTTCACCTGTCCCGTCGATTGTCAGATTTGGCGCGCCTGAGATCTACGGTGGGCGGGTCTTTTTGTGCCCCGACCTGTCAAGGGTTAGCATCCGGGAGATGGGTAGTATTCCTGCCATACTCCCGCCACGCGTCACCTTCTCAATTGTGGTGGAACCCCTCCTTCCGAAACCACTTTTGCAGAAAGGAAGTGCGACACAAACCACAAACCGCCTCTCCTATGTGACGTCAGTGCCACGTCCTCTTCCATTACGCCACCTCCGCCCCACCAGCGCTCTGCCACATTACCGCCACTTCATCCCTTTCCCACCCTCGCCTTGCCAGCGCGTCTCTGCCACGTCACCGCTCGGTCAGATGCCACGTCACCTATCCATACCCGGGACCCGCCGATGACGTCATCCTGATGTCATCTCGTGAAAGTGCCAAAATGTTATTTTTTATAAAAAAAGAAGCACGCAAGTGACCGTTTTATTTCACTTTCACTGCTCCATTTGCAAAGTTCAGTCTACTGTTTTTACCATTTTCACTCCCAGAGCTAGAATTCTACCACCAAGCTGCTGCAACCTGCAATTCAACTCTGCAGCTGGATATTGCACCAGTTTGTCCACCGCAGGCGCCATTTTAACCAGGTATTTACTAAAGTTCTCTCCCCTCTACTCCCCTCTTTTCGTCATTTTTTCACCATTTGCATTCGCATAAAACTCTGCAAATTACCAAATCAAAGACCCCCAAGTGCCCGACTATTGCCCAAAGTCCTCCACTCAACCTTTTGTCTGAAGAATGTTCTGCAAACCCACCCCCGTTTACAAATTTCACCGTAAAAACATGGTTTAAAGGTTCACATTGCCGGTGAAAGCGTCTTACATTCGAGTAGTGCCCCTGTTGCCTTATCCCTCTGTAATAATCCCACATTCAGCTCAAAAATTAGTTTTGTTTCCTCTGCAATCTATCCACACAGTTTATTTACCCGGTAAAATATCAAAGGGAGTAAAGGCTTACTTAAATTCTGTGAATTGGCCTCCTTTATGATAAGCTGCAGACAGAAAATACTTCCGCCTTAGTTCAACTCAGTTTCTAGCTCCCTTTGCAAATGCTCAAAGGTGATTGTCCTTAATCTGCTCTCTCGCTAGTCTTTACTCTAGGTGCAAATACAGGGAAGCTCAAAATGGCCTCTCCATCAGCTCCCGACAGTACTCCCATGAGTTCACCCAATAAAGAGCTTGAGGTGATGGCCCTGGCTGACAATGACTATCTTATTCAAGACATAGTTGTGGACAGGAATCACTTGCAAACAAAGATCCATGTAGACAAAGACAAACATATGAAGTTCCAATCCTTGTGGATTGGTCCATAAATGTCCATGAGAAGCTTGGCCCACACACATACCATCTGTAATCACTTGAAAGAAGGCTTGACAACCTTCCTATCAATGACCAAGATCTCAAACACTATTTTCAGTAAGTTGGGGTCGTGCCCCACGCCATATACATAGTCTGTTTATTACTTGTCATTTTTTCACTTTGATTACAATTTTTGTTGCACTTTGTCTTGCTTTCTTAGTATCATGCTATTTTTGATTTTGTAAATAAGTGCTTCCCTCTACTGAGTTTTGGATTTTGAATGAATATGTGTATGAGATCTAAAGAGCCCTGTGACATTGCAACACTTGGCCAATCATGCGTACATCTTCTCTGTGCTTGGTTATAACTTTTCACCAATGAAGTATTGACAGAAAATACGAGTTTCCTGCAAGGGAAGCTTGGGTCCAACCATGAACCTATGTCCACACTGGGAAACCCCATGCCTGTACTCAACCTTCTGCTCTGTGTGTTCAAGCCCATCCAACTAGTATGGAGAAGGGGAAAATCTAGACAAGAAAACCTATGTCAGAGGTATTACATGCTTCTCTGAAGGAACAACCCCTTCGGCTCTCAATATGTCGCGATCCCTCTTCTGCCCCAAAAATAAATAATTTCCTATGCACAATCCTCTTAAAAAATACAAAGGTGAAAGAAGAGAAAGACTTCCTACGCAGAGAGGTGAAGCAAGCAACTCCACCTGGGTACTGACCAATCTCGTTGGTAGCAAAGCAATGCGTGTGTTCCTGCGTGACTCCACCAGGGTACTGTCCAGTCCTACTGGCAGTGGAGCAACACTAGAGATGAAAAATTATACTCTATTTTTTTTTAACTCACGAACCAAACAACCCTTCCCAATTTCGAAACACTGTGAACAAGCTGAAACTTGTTGTTGTGTTTGACTGAGTTGGTGAAAGGTGAACCATGCCTATCTATGGGGTAAGTGGGGATGTTATGGAACTAGCTCACAAAAAGATAGAAAAGATAGATCAACGCCTTATAATTCAACCTCTTCGAGGGGGCAACCTCCTTTACATTACACAAATGAACAATTCTTGGATGATACAAATGAAAAGACCTCATTTCTATATATAGGAGTCTAGGGGGTGATAATATAATTAGAGCCGACATAAAAATAATAATGTAAGGGCACAATAATAACAATAGTGGGCTTCTATGGGGCACAATAGTAACAATATGGGGACTACATGTACAACAATATAATAAGGGGGCTGTACTAACAACAATAAGGGGTTACACTAGTAGTATAGGGGCCTAACATGCCCCTCTCCTTCAAGAAGTGTTGTCCTCAATGCCTGAGTAGTTCTTTATGCTTCTATATAAAATTATTGTCCTCCCATGTGGAATCTTCAGTGGGTAAGTTCTTCCACTTGATGAGATACTCTGAAATTGATCGATTTCGTAGTTGTCGGGTTCTTGTTTCTGTGACTACTCCAAGTTTCAATATGATTTTTCCGTCCTCTTCAAGTTCTAGAAATATTGTTTGAATTGGGATATTCTGCAACTTTTGAATGAGTAGCCATACTTCTTCATCCTTCTTCCATTCATCCCTTGCTTCATTTATCCAATCTGGTTAGATAATAGAAATAGCACAAAACAATGCTTCCACAATCCTCATCCTTTCTTGAGAGTGCATCTGCAACAAAAATTTTCTTCCATTTTTTCTTAGATGATGTTCAAAGTCATAACCCAACATATTTATAGACCCATTTTTTGTTCTTCTAAAGATAAATTTTTTCTAAAAAAGTATTTAAGACTATCATGATCCATTTTTACCTTGAAGTGTCTTCCCATTAGGTAAGGTCGCCATTTCTTAAGTGCATGTAGTATTGCCAACATTTCCTTTTCATAAATAGCTTTCTTGAGATGTAGCCGTAAAAATACCCAAGCACCTACATCAAAACTTTTCTCACTATGATGTTGATCTACCTGTTGTTTCATTCAATTCTGCACCAAAGTGGCGTTATCCTTTTTCTCTTTTTTCTTCCAATTGTTGTGGTGTAACCCTTGTAGGTTGTGGAAGGCTAGGAGAAACAACACTTCCATTATTATAGTTGTGAGGGGTAGACTTCCTTGTTGCCGTAATTATACTTTCCACTTTGTAACAAAGCCCTTTTACTCTTTCCAATTGTTGTGGTGTTGCTCTAAAGAACGTGTTTCTCTTTGTATCCTCATAAAGTGCTATCATTTCCTCTGTGAAAATTGACCACGTAACAAGTTGTTTACAAGAAAAAACTCTTTATACCATAAAAATTGGTCCGGTTCTAAATATTAAGATACCATACATACCTTTTGTAACAGTGGTACACCATGTAGATCAAAATATTTCTCCATCTGTAGTATCCAATTTACTGGATCATTGCCATCAAACTTCTTCATATCGCCTTTTCTTGATTTTAGGAGCTCAATCTTGAAATGACTGTAACTCTGTACTTTCAGATCTTTAAGTTCTGAAATTGTGACCTATAGTAGCCTTTTGTGTCCTCTTTCCAATGCCACTAGTCTGATCAAATTTAGATTATCCAAGAAAAGTTATGCACAATCTCCCAAGATGACCTAATTATATACCTTTTAAGAAGAGTGAACTTGTATGAAGTGCTACACATCACTATTTTGACCTTTGGGTCAAAAAAAAATGCACACGAAACTATAGTCCATCCCCTTTCTATAAATTCTTACGAAATTTCAATCTGATTCTTTAAACAAAAGTTATGACTATTTTCCCCAAGTCACCTGTTTGCAATGTAATTCGGGAGCCTGCAAAAAGGCAAACTTCCTCAGATCATATCTCCGCAAATATAGCACGAAAAGCTCTGAAATTTAGATCCGAGGTTTAGTGCGATTTCCTCTCAAATGGGTTTTTTTTGTTCGCTTCTAAAATTACAAAAAAAAGTTATAGTGAAAATGCCACGATGACCTATTTGGAGTAGTGAAACCCTAGAATCCAAAGCTCTGATACCAAATGTTATGAAACCAGCTCACAAAAAGATAGAAAAGATAGATCAACGCCTTATAATTCAGCCTCTTCGAGGGGGCAACCTCCTTTACATTACACAAATGAACAATTCTTGGATGATACAAATGAAAAGACCTCCTTTCTATATGTAGGATTCTAAGGGGCCATAATATAATCAGAGGTGACATAACAATAATAATGTAAGGGCACAATAATAACAATAGTGGGCTTCTATGGGACACAATAGTAACAATATGGGGACTACATGGGTACAAAAATATAATAAGGGGGTTGTACTAATAACAATAAGGGGTTAGACTAATAGTATAGGGGCCTAACAGGGGAAGCCGAAGTAACCCACATAATGATTCAATACTCCCAGATAGATCAAGGCCCTGTGTTGTCAAAGGACCAAAACAGAGAAGCAAGTATTCAACCGGAGTGTCACCAAGTGTTGTAGTAGCTGCAACACCCTCCAAAGTTTTCACATGCATCCAATTTCGAAGCCTTCCTTGGGTTTTTCCTTGATGTTTGCAAGCAGTTGGGCTCATCCCATGGGATTGTGTTGAGTCTTTGCACCCTCCTCACTTGACCATTCACCGAACATCTTTTAGTATGTTGGTCACCATGTCATGCTTGCAGTCATGTTCTAGCTATGTTCCCAATCCATCTTCATGTGTATAAGTTGTATTCGATATGTAATAATATGTCACACTCACACACATAGTTGTATGCAATGTCATGCAAGTCTTGTCACAGTCATTCAACGATCTATCACAAGTGTCATGCTTGTCACATGCACTCATTGGTCAGTCATACTGAGCATGTTGTCTTGTTGGTTCGAGATTCCTTATCGTCGAGTCATGTTGAGTGTGTGTTCGCAAGGTCATGCAATCACAAGTTAACTCACTCACACACTTAGTCATTTTTCTAAAACTCTTTTGACTGGACCACCCTCCACTAGTCGGACCTCCATTGAGCTGCATTGTGCAGTCTCAGTCCTCTGTGATCATCTATTGCTACCCAGAATTATGCAGAGCTTGAGGTTGCCTCCTAGGCAGTCTGCACTACATAATCCTGGAAATGACTTGACTAATGGTCACCCAGAACAATGCAAAAGTTTCTCAGCAAACCATATCATTCTACACTGCCCACAAGAAAATCTATCAAGATTCATGGTGGTCAACCAGAGAGTTTGATCAGGTAGTGACCCCATGCTTCAATACTCCAAAACATTGTGCAGAATATGCTAGCATTCCTGCCTCTGTTAACTGAAGAAATTGCACAGCCATGAAGGATAGGTACCCACTGCCTATCACTACACTATCCTCAAAATTTGCACAATTCTATCAACTAGTCACCTTATCACCCAGCCTATTGCTCCTCCTGAAAACTAGATAGGTTTCATGGATTGTTCTCCAGTTGACTGACACTCCACTCAGCCCAGAAACTATGCAGAGATGTCCTGTAGGCTAGCCTCCTAGCTCTACCTAGTTTTGGCCAGAAAGCTCCTACAACCCACTACCAGCCTCCCCAAAGAATCTGCACAATATTCATTGCCAGTGTCCTCCCTATTGCCTACACTGCCTCCCTGGAAAATTTGCACAGATTTGCCCTTTAGCCGAGTCAAATCCCACAAATAGTCACTACTGATCCGGACTGCCCATCTCAGATTCTTAGTGACTTTTGTGCAATTTTCCTTGATAGTGCCCGAAACCCACATCTCGACTTGAAATGTGCTCTCTGTAGTTTCAGAGTCTTGTCCTCTCTCTCGGTCACATGTACCCAAAAAAGAAAGATGATGCGTCATGGTAGACTAGGAGATTTTTGGATTTGATGTCATCTCATCATGAGTGATTGCAGATACAGGTACATGAATGAGACATGGCGCGATGACAAATGACATGAACAAGGAGCACATGTTAGGAGACTTTTTCGCGAATGGATGAGCACAAGAAGCATGCCAAGTACAAGTGAAGGAGAGACATGCACATGAAAAATCAAGCAAACACCAAGACCATCAAAGACTCCACACACCTTTCCATGTGGAGGTGAAGCTATGATACAAAAATAACACATTCATCACTCATCAACACTGCTACTCAACATGGACACCACCAGCAGCATGAACATATCAGCTTTGTCGTGTCAAGTCATGTCATGAGTCATCTTGGCCACATCACTATGGTGGGCCATATTGTTGTAATCAATGTAATGTAACATGGAAGTCCAAGAGACCCACATGTAAAGTTAAAGAGTCACGTAAGTCAAACAACCATGAGGGAAATCGAACAATCACAAGGGTCAGTTTCACCCTTCGCTATATATACCCCTCATTTGTATATGAAAAATACTTTTCACCTTGGCTCCTCCCACATAGCCTTGAGAGTCTGTAGTCTTATCTTTGAGGAGTGAGTAGTGGCTCCAATGCCCTCCTATCGGGGTCAGTGATGTATGGTGTACCGATGTGTCTCAGAACTTTCACTTAATTTAGAAGCCTGATAACAAGCCAACACTTTTTCGCACATGTATTTATTTGTTTGTAGGACTATTCTTTGGATGCTTGTAATGCATGTTGCTTTAACCTGTATTAAGACAGTTGAACTATTTCGGTTGTTCTAATACATATGCTTTCGAAAATGTGTTGTATAAGTTGTTAACGTTGTCTCGCTTATGTGGACTATTCTGCCAGACACTTGACAAAATCATTCTCGTAAACTTGTTATAATGATTGTCACACTCGTGTGGACTATTCTACTTGATGTTGTATGTGCTATCCTTTCATTGTGTGTTTGTGACTGCCGCATCCGAGTGGACTACTTCGCCTAAAATTGTGCATGTCCTGTTGTGTTGTGTGTTTCCAATAGAGCTGGGACTACTCCCTTTCAACTTGAGATTCACTCTCACCCTCTCCCTCTGTAGTGAAGGAACCTTGACACAAGTAACATTAAACACTCACCAAGCATACAAACCTCTTTATTCGAAGACAAATAAAACCACTCTCATATTATGACAAGCAAGATCTAAACCAAACCTTTAAGATAATGGAAATCGGGTCATCATATCGGATGGAAGTCCTGCACCAAACGATGTGAGGTCTAATTGGGACTTCATACCAGAGAGATCGCTTAAATGTTGGTTGGTCCAACACTGTCAATAGTTATACAAATCATATTATATATAAAAATGTTAATATATGTATTGAATCTTATTCGAAATATTTCTTCATACCTTAATACCTTGTCGGGTCTGTGGAGAAGAGAATGAACCAATAATAATCGAAACCCAATGGTATTTAATATAAAGATTGATAACTTAATTCCTTTCTTATGTTCATTTGGAAGTTCAAGATATATATATATATATATATATATATATATATATATATATATATATATTTATTTATTTATTTATTTTGGGAGACCAAGAGAGGGGGCAAAAGGTTAATATAATTCATGAATCATACTTCATTATAGTGTGTTTGATTTTTCAAGCAACGTGACTATTTTCAAGAAAGTAGGTAAGTTTAGTTCGTTTATTCAATAATAAGGTTTTGTTTAATATTTTAATTTAATTGTATTAATTTTAATTTTATTTAATTTATTTATGACTTTTATTAATTAATTTTAAATTAACTATATTTTTTTGATTTTTTTTCTTAATATTTAATACTTTGTAATTATTTTAATAATAATGATTGTTATATGAATATTATAATTTATAGTTAAGTATTTTTTATGCAAAAAAAATTAAAGTTAGAATTTCAAATCTTCACTTAATGTAATAATTTCTATAAGTTATAATAATTACTATAAAAACCAACTTAATGCGGGGGAAACAAGAAAATTCAAGGAAGAAACTTTTTATCATGAGAATATGAGAGGAAGCACAAGGTGAAATTGACATAAGGAGCCAAGAATTAAATGGGGTCAAATTGATGACAACATAGTGCAAACAATTCTATCTGGCCTCCTCCTTCAATTATTACTCCATCTTTGTTTTTTTTTCCTTTACACTCACGTGGAAGAATTTGAGTACCTAGGCCTCAACATTATAGATTCATGTAAGCAAAGGAATTTTGTGGTGGACTGGGACAACTCTTTGAAGAAGAAGCCCAACAATGAGGGGCTTTCACATTTTCTCTCTACTTTCATGGCCACTGCCTATAAGATTATCAACAAAGTTTCCCCTCCTAGAGTCTTACCCCAACATAAGAGGATTATTTATCTCAACAAGGATACTAGGGTGGGTGACTGGTATTTTTTTTGAAGATTACACCAAAATTAGAATATACGGGCCTGAATTTCCTCCTCACTAGCTACCTGTAGTTATTCCCATGAAACTTTTTGCCTTGGAGTTCATCAAGAAAAGCCTAAATGCAAATCAAATCCATTTTGTCCCTACCAAAAAGGGTTATATGTTTAAGCTTCCCATGATTGTAGGTACCTTTGTTGTGAACTCTAGACAAGATTTTCAACAAGTGGAACTTATGTTAAAGGAGTTTAATTTTGAAATAGAGGAAGTGTGGCATTATTATCCTCCTGACATTATTTATGGTAGAAGGAGAGACATCAATGCCTCTGCTTATGAACATGAATCTATGACATAGCTAGAATGGAAGGCTAATCTTGATTCATGGCCCATCTATATAGAGATGGAGATCGAGACACCAGGCATAAAGGAGAAGTCTCAGAAAAGGAGCATTGACAAGGAAGGGGACATCGAGATGGAGGATGCATCATTGACCAAGAAAGCAAAGATTTAGGAGCACACAGAAGAGGAGATTGAGGTAAAATTGACTGAAAAGAGCCTTGAATAACCTGACTTCCAAGTACAACTACAGGACCTACATCAAGTTGTTACTTCTAGTTCATCTGAGGTGGCAATCCTGGGTTTGGTACATCAATGGCAGGTCCTAAATGGGAGGAAGGGAAGATGATAGAGTAAAGAAACAAGAAATTAAGGGATGAAATGTTATCACAGCTGGCACCCCACTCAGTGCCATATCAGACCAGGCTCTTGGCTACATGGACCTAGAAATAAATTAGATGAAGTTCTCCCTATATCATCCATCAATGTAGTCCCTCCCCTCTAGACCACATTTCTGAACAGTGTACCTATCTCTAGACATGAATAGTGTCCACTTGCATTATAAAATTAATTTACATAAGTACAAATGGGAAATGATATATATGGAATTAAGCAAGGGAGCCTTGACCATCAACAAGGCTGAGAAGCTACAAGAGAAAGAAAATACTAAGGTGGAATAAGAAGGCAAACTCAAGAGCCCTCCATCTCCAAAATGAAGGCTACAAAGAATTGATTATCAAGATGGGGGTGGATCCCAATGATAAGGTCACCATAGACACCATTATTAAAGGTTCACAATCAGAAATGAAACCACTAAGGAAACAACATAAAATTCTTGCTCAAGAGCATGTACAAACAAAGGAACTGACACATGTTGTAAACGAGGAGGAAATCCTAGCCAGAGAGTTAATTGAGAGGAATAATGAGGTAGTAGCCCTCAAAATGTAGGTAGCAAAGCTACAACAAAATACAGATTCCCATATTTGTATTGTGGTTGTACTAGACAACCCACAAAATCCCACCGAGAAACTAACCAAGGATCTCAAAGAGCTACAACTATCAGAGAGTGAGCTAAATAAGGTCTAGATCGACATGGAAAACACCAAGTACATACTAGAGAATAAGGAGAAACAACTCCACTCCACCCTGGGGGTAAGTTTGTATCAAATTAATAATAAGTATTAGGTGGCATAAAATGAGATCAAAGAACTAAAAAACAAGTTGAAGGGAAAATGACCCTTGTTGAAGTTAGGCAAATAATATGGGAGGAAATCATCTCAGAAATAAAGAAACTATGGGAACATCTAAAATTTGTTGTATAATAGAAGGTTGCAGTAAATATCACATAATTCTCTATCTTCTCAGCCAAAGCAGAGGATGCTAAGAATTCTAGCACTGATGAGATATTTATCAAGCTCCTTAATGAGAAGTGTGTGATACACATTGCTTACAGGATAGGCGTGATCATGGAAATTTCCATAGTGATTCAAAAGAAGGAAGTAACGGCTTAGGCTGAAGAGTGTGTGAGTGAGATGGCTGCAAGGTCAGATTCAACCTTCAATTCTAATTTTGACCAAAGAACCGGAGAAGGCGTACCTAACTATTGGGATTTCCAAGGACAACTACTATGAGTAGTATGAACAATTGTTAGTCGAGGCCAAGAGAAAAGTGGACTCATCACATGAGAAAACTGGCACTATCAATGAGAGCACCATAGTGAACTATTTGGAGAGAGACTTCCAACTATTGTGGCTTGTGAATACCTTGTTCGTTGCTAGGCAAAACTACATAGAGATTACAAATCTAAGAATGGCATACAATACCCTTATTCACACTCCCATACCAGACCCACTTTTATGGAAAAGGTATGACCATTTGATCAACCCACCAAGAAACCGGGTGGTGGAGCTTGGGTGCACTTCGAAGGATCACGCTAGCTAACATTGAAGATCTTTTCCTGATTTGGAATCATGATATATCTCTACCATTTTGGAAATTTTGTAAATATTTTATTTTCAAGAAAGAATCAAGTTGTTATGTAATGATTAGAATAACTAATTCCTTTGGCATTCTTGTACAACTAATTAGTTTACACAATTGTCGCACTAGGAGATATTTTGTAACCATTTTTTGTTAGGAATCTCCCTATAAAAGGGAAGAGGAAATCATTTGTAAGGGTTCGATTTTCTATTTTATAAACTGCAATATTCTATAAGTTTTGCAATTTTCGAGGCTTAATGACATGTATGTTGTTCTGAAAGAATAATGAAGAAGCTTTTGGTGATTCCAAGCATTGTTATATGAAGTATGTGTTCTTGTCTCTGTTTACCATTTTGATGTGTGTTGCTTTCATCTTAGAAATTGTGTAATTGTAGCTATTGGAACTCAATCTTGTAGGTCATATTTATTTATGTCATGTTATGGAAAACAATAGTTATAAATGTAAGGTTGAAAGCCTTAAAATGTGCTCCATGGTTACTAATTTCATTTCCTTAATCTACACATTTTTCTGCTGGATTTTAGTGCACATGATTCTATATCTAGCCCTTTGTACCAGATTTCCTTCTTTTATCTCCTGCCTCACCGATACTACAACATCTAAAGAAGCTTCACTATTTATGTGTAGCCCACAATGGCTAAACTTAACTTCTTTGGAACAAAATGTTGTTAATTTTTGTAATGTGTTTGGTCTGTGAGTACAATTATTGAATCAGATTTAAATCATTCTATATTTCAACTCTTGATAAATAATGATTCATCTATAAGAGACTCTAAGATTTCCTAGGAAATAATGCTTCTTCTCAATCCGGGGTTTGTCTCTAGGAGTGACAACATCTCCTAGCACTGTTTTTGGGGAATGAATTAGAATATATTTTCCTAGGTACGATTTTTGAACATTTATTTTGTAGGGTGAGCAAAGGAAGTGTGGGTTGAGATTTCTCACCTAGTAAGGTCCTGAGATTATAACCGTCACTTTCAGGAGGCCTCATGCCTGTTCAGATATCTCGTAGCTGAAAACTCCTCCTGTCTTTGACCTAGAAAGAATCGTCTCCAAGAGAATTTGGAGAGAAAGGACCCCAAGAAATCCAGATCCTAGGGTAGGCCTCAACTTCTAGCTCTCATAAATCCAAGATAAAATATCCATAAACCTCATCTAGATTTTTAGAATTCTTAGAAGTACATTTTACTCCACCTAGATTTTACTTCTCGACACCCAAGTTTGAAGAAACCTCTATCAGTTCTGATATTTTTGCATACCATACCTTCCAAGAAGTTGAATAATTCAAATATATTCTCATTACTAGTCCAATTCAAAACCCCACTACTATTTTACACCAAAATGTATTTGGTGTGGTTCACCCAACCTCTCAGCCAAGCCCTGTAACAAATAGTTTTCAACCTCTTTTGCAAAATATGGCTTTCCTAGGCCTTTTACTCAACAAATATGTGCCACTTAATCCATAGCAACCTTTGAATGCATTTCCCCAAGACTATCTTAATATCCTTCCTAGATTCACTAGGGAATATAACATCAGAGCGTAAAAACACATCGATGTCTTCTATGCGATTGTTGAGAACTTGAATGTAGAGCACTTGGATGTAGTCATGAGACTATTTGTTCAGTCCTTAGATGGAGAGGCTAGAAAATGGTTTAATACGTTATAATATAACTCAATCAATGCTTTGGAGGATTGGAGAACACTTTTATGAAAAAATGGGGAGAGAAGAAAGACCATGGGTATTTCTTGACTAAGTTTAATGCAATAAAGAAAAGACAGAATGAAGATGTCACAAAGTTCATAAAAATATTTAATAAGCTATATAACAACTTGCCTACTAAGATTAAATCCTCACAGGAAGTATCTAAGATGGTGTTTTCTTGAGCCTTTGAGTTAGATTTAAGGTTTACCCTAAAGAGAGGAAATCCACACACTAGACCAGATCTAAACTAATGCTCTATACGTTGAAGAAAAAATTGTATCTGCAGGGAAGTTGAAAGGAAAGGGAGAACATGGTGATAGGAGAAGGGTGAAAGAAGAAGCAAACTCCTCCGACAAAGCAAGAGATGGACATGAGAAGAAGCTAGATGAGATGAATAATTTGATTAGAAACCTTTCAAATAAATTGACGAAGCTAGGGTTGTAAAACATAAATCTTCCTCAACAGATCCATCAAAGACCTAATAAAAACTTCAATCCTCAATATATGAGACCTCCTTTGAAACTATTGTAAAGAGATATAAAGGACCAACAAGACCAAATGAATCTGCCCCTATATTTAGAAGATGATCCTGAAGAAAATATTGAATATGCTATTGAGGTTTAGGAGAATGAATACTCTACTCTCTGAGAAGAAGAAAACAAAATAGAAGCATAGGGAGGAGAGAAGGATGAGAAGAGCCTCCCTTTGGATGAAGAAGAGATAGATTCCTATTGTAAGTAGTTTGTTGATTTCATGTAAGCACAATTGCATAGGAGATATGATTTGAGATCTAGAAAAAGATTCCAGACACAAGATCAAAGTGAAGAAACTATCCAACCTGGCCCCCCCACGCCCCCCACCCCCCCTTCTCCAACCCAAAAAGAAAAAACAAATGATAAATGGGAAAATCTTGTCAACCTTAATGTATCAACCAAAGGAGAAACCTCACACCCCACAAATTACAAGTATGAATATGCAAATGTAGATAAAATGACAATGCAAACAAAGCCTATCCATCAAGAAAACAAAGAGCCAATTGAACCAATGAAGATGGATAGGCATCCCATTATTTTTTATTTTACAAAAAGAGTTAGAGAATTTCAGGATATTCATTCCCTTGATTGGATTGCTGAAATTGCCAAGCTATAAAAAACAAGTTTATGAGTTCATGGATGTGTCTCATATTTCCTCATCACAAGACAATCTAAATCTGCAGGAAGAAAGACTTGTAGTCATGTTTGGCCCCGATGTGGAGGAGCATGACCCCTTCACACCTCCATTCTATGTTACCTTAGTGATCCATGACTTATTGTTGCATAATTTCATGCTTGATTTAGGAGCCTCTCATAATCTTACGCATTTGAATATTATGGAGCAATCAGGCCTGCAAATAACAAAACCTACAAAACCTTACAAGGAATTATATTCCTTTGATTCCAAAAGAGTCAAATTCCTCAGGATGATCAAGGATCTGGTAGTCAACTTGGCTCATAATCCTATGAAGAGCATGCTAATGGGTATTGTGGTTGTAGAAATTCCTGCAAGATTCAGTATGCACCTCTCCATATCTCGGGGAATTAAGTTTGGAGGGTCTATGAAAGTAGACCTTAGATATGCCACTATTTTAGTATTTGGTGGAGAAGAGTGTCGGTTGTACAGAGAATCCAGGTTTGTAAAAACTATCACCATAGCAGATAATTCAAACAACACTCTAATGTATGGTTAATAAAAATACCTTTCATGATTTTTTCTGAAAATGAATGATTGATTTATGGAGGATACCAAAGTGGAAATTCCCTCAAAGGCTAATCAACAATAAATAAAAGTTGGCTATGTGTGGAATTTGTACTTTGATGGAGCCTACTCCAAGGAAGGAAATGGAGCATGTTGAGATTGCAACAATATTATGGAGCTTAGTGAAAAGAGTGGCCTTCACTAAGTGGGCCCGCAGGCAAATTATGGCGCAAAGTCTATTTTTAGATTATGTCTATTTTTAGACATATGGATCATGTCTATGAGTTGTAGGATGTTGTTTATGGATGATTGGTCAAGTTGGAAAAAATAGATGGACTACTATTTTTAGACAACAGCGGTGACACTGTCAAGTCTAATTATAGAGCAGTCAAATATTATTAGCTTATAATAATATTTAGACTATAAACTTTATCTTATTCTCTTGGAGCACTTCAATTTGAGCTACAAATGTGGCACATGCAGCTGTCAGAAGGAAATACGTTTTCTTTGTGGGTCAGTTGAGTTGTTGCATGCATGACTTCAGTTAGAACTCAATCAGTTGAGTTTGGTGGAGTTGATTGTGGAGTTGATGGAGTTGTGTTCAGTTGACTTGGTTAAACTAGTTGTAATTAGTCTAACTGCAAATAGACTAATGATGAGTTGTTAAACTAATTATTAACTCATAATGCAACTAAAGAATACATCAGTTAACTCAGTTGCATGTCAGTGCATGTTCAGTTCAGCAGGGAAAAGTGTTAGAGGATCAGATTGCTATCAGTTTTGACTATAGTTGTGCATGAGGATTTGCACAATCAATGGGATTGAGTTATGCCAATGAGAATTGGCCAATACCAAGTGATTATAACCTCTGCTCACGT
>APFE030651648.1:409836-443999 GCA_000404065.3 Pinus taeda
TTCTGGGAGATGATGTAATCAGCTGGCCTTGCTCCTTTAGGGTATGAAACAACACTTTTAGGGACTTAGAAGCCCTTGTTTTTTGGACATATGTGATTGGGGTTCAGTGCCCAAATATGTCTATAACAATTGCCCCCTAAAGCATGAGGTCATAAATCCTTTAATGTCGGGTGAAATGATTTATCATGAGGATCCAAGGTTTTTTTAACTAGAAGGTGACCTGTAATAAGATATAATACATACATTATCTTCATAACATTTTCATGATCTAGCTGAGGTGGGCATTCCCATGCTCAGCTTTATAAATTCATTTTCATGTACATAGGACAGATAACCGTCTGTGTGGCAGACTGATGATTCTGGTAGAGCCATCATCCTTTGATTCGGATGATCATCTGTGCAACAATGATGTACATTTTATGTCTTTATTTTCCTGAATATATCGCAGCCCGGATGGATGAAACTAGATTTGGGGTCTTCAAACTCGTCCAATCTTCGCTCAAAATACAAGTCGATCCATGTGAAAAATGTTATGGAGTCGAACATGGAAAGACATCGCCTGATTACCAGCCAATGATGTAAGTTTTTAACAGGTGCGAGAGGAATCATCAATAATGATGATGACCCTCAAGGTACTACAGTACAATTTGCGTGGTGTGAAAAAGGACTTGGAGTCGAACACCACGCAAAATCTTTCGGTCGAAGGCCATTGATGTAAACCTATCACCGGAAGTGAGAAACTTGTCATTGAGGCATGCAAGCTTCAAAGTACTGAAAGGGTTGTTCCTAGGTTGACTTCTTGGATAATGAGCTATCATCGACAAGATATAACCCGTCGTAGGAGGGCCTTAATGAATCCCACATCTACGACATGGAACGGAGCAAATGGTTTTGTGGAGGTGAAAACGATCTGATGATACAGGGTTCAAGGTGGCGGTCATGAAAGGATGAAGTGCGAAGGTATTGCAGCGGGTGAGACACAAGCTGGGTTGGTGAATTCTCTGATCGACTTCTCTTGAACATATCGGTGACACTGAAAAGGATTGGTAGTGTTAACCCCAAGGATGGATGGTACGGTGGACCAATGGTAATATGACCGATGAACGAAATAACCCAACCCGACTCAATCATGGTGATGGAATGAAAGTGTCATGTTCAAGAGCGACTCGCTACCAATAAAGTCTCTTCAAGTTTTCTTCCCAATTTTCCCCAGTCATTGCTGACCAGTACCTCTTTATTTTTATCAAGCTTGAGGAGGATAACATATGCTTGTTCTATAATTTTCCCTTCGGGCAAACCCGTCGCTATGTTTTAACGAGCCTAGCGATAGTGAAACTCGTTCTTGTCTCTATGGACAAGTTTATCACTATTGGCTTTAACGAGTTTAAAGACAAAAGCAACTCAGTCCTTTTTCAATTTTAGAGAGTTTGAAAAGGGATGAAAAGGAAACTCCACTAATCCTTTTTCGTCATATAGTCCCTTAAGTCCGAAAAAGTATAAAATAATATGAAAGGGATGAATTTTCGATAGTTTTAACGAGCCAAATAAGACAAGCGCTCGATCTTTTTGTGTAATAATCCCTCAGGTCCAAAAATATTAAAATCTAGAGGAGGGATAGCATTCCCGATAGCTTTAATGCGCTGGAGAGGCCAACTGCTTGGCAATATTTTCACATTTTACGAGTCAGGTGAAAAGAGCTTAAAGGAGACTCGTTTTTGAGGAATGAGTGATATTTTCAGGTAGTTGCTAATTCCAGGTAAGGTTTGGAATTTTCCAATCACGGAAATGTTACAAGGATGACTAACAAAATCAATCTTTGCAGATATTCCTCAAAAGGGTAAACAATTAAATGGAGGCGTATGATCGACCAAACAGAGTGGAGGTGATGGCAAGAACATGACGAGGGCTCAGAAGCTGATGATAATACATTCACAAAGGTTATTTACTGGAGGTTGGTTCATTTTTTAATGAGATTAAACTCTGGGGAAACATTTTCTCATTGCTTAGGTTTAATTTTTTAACAAGCTTGATCTTCGCATAAAAATTGCTTGTGCTAGTCATATAATAAGGATGTCTCATCGATAGGTTCAATTTTTAAGGAGCTTGCACCATTCGAAACTTTTCTCCGGATCCTTTCTTTATGTAAGCTAGGAATGACCAATCCTATGAGTTTAAAGGGTTAAGAATCTACAAACTAAGAAAATAAATGGTCGCTCTTCACTTTCATGCAAAAAGGTTTGCATGCCCCCAAGTATAGCGAAGTAGAGTTTCCAGGTTACCCTTCAATTTGCAGACAAAACATTTGTTCTGTCGGGAAAGGCCTACCTTCTAATGGAGGTATCTTATTCCAGTCTAACCCCATTTTCCTAAATGGATAGGTGTGTCAGACTAGTCATATTCCTACGCGGAAACCTACCCTATACCTGAATTTTTCCTGCCGAGGCAAACCAGGATGCATGCCCCCTAGGTTTCAGTCATGGCCGCCGAATTACTTGCGTTCTTCAAGTGGACGGACTGGAGATTGATGAGACATTCCTTTCGTGAAAAGACTAGTTAGGGATGGCATTTGACTATTAGCTATGTGTGATTCGGGGAATGAAAGCTGGTCTACGAGCTGGACCACTCTGCCTTCATGCGCAAAACACATTACTCAAAAGAGTGAGGAGACAATGGCCCCTATGCTATAAATATAGTCATGCCCAAGGAGCATATTATAATCTAAAGTTCCTTGGACTACCATTACGTTCAGATGCACAGTTTTCCCTCTCAAAGTTATAGGCAAACTTGGAAGGATCCCTAACGGTCGACTGGTTCCTTTATCAAAGCCTGTTAGATTTCGCATCTCAGGCAGAAGCGATGATGAACCAAGTGCTTTCCAAGTAGTTGAGGAAAGGATACTCACAGAAGCCCCCTCATCTATGATGGTATCAACCATGACCATTCTGTAAGCTTATATAATAATTTGGAATGGTACATTAGACAGTAAACGTCGTCTGCCTAGTAGATTCCAATTAAAGGAAACGACTAGGTTGCTCGGAGGTGGGACCGAATAAATGGCCAGATATGACCCTGGCGAACTTCCTTCCTACGGTAAAGGAATGGGTAGATTTCCCCCATGTTCATCGGAGTCTGTGTTTACGAAAAGAATTTGAACGGTGTCATTCTCATTCTCTTCGGTGACTGTATCATCCGAAGATGGACCTTCTGAAGACAAGACCGGGTCGACTGCTGCCTCAACCTTTTGACTTTCTTCTGGTATGGATTCAGATGGTTTATCTTCAATGATAGATGCTTCGACCGACCATAAAGTTATGTCAGTCGGATTCTCAACTAGCGATGGACTCGACAAGAGTTTCTTGTACCTAGGAGGAAGCCATAGCGGTGAAGCAGGACGATTATCCAAGACTCTTTTAGCTTCATCTAGGAAGGGACAACAGTGGATGGCATGATTTCCTTCACACAATTTGCAAGGAAATTTACATTTTCCTTTCTGTCCAGAAACTTCGCTTTCACTAGTTGATGGTGTACTCTCAAAATCATCGTCAGAGGTTGATGACACCGGATTGTGCAAATGAGGAGACCAATCCCTTAATATCCGAGGGATGCAAGGACAATCTTGATGATAGTGGTCTCCTTTGCAAATGACACATGGAGATTTAGGTTTGGACGGTGCAGTGTGTGTATTTTCTCTAGATGATGCATGGTTTCCCTTTTTCGCCTTTGGCTCCTTCTTCTTTTTCTCCTTCCCTTTCTTCTTCTTCTTTGTTACTTGGTTTCTAGATTTATCAACTTCACCAAGCGAAGAGAAAGGAGGGGAGGGAGAAGCAAGTGAAGCAGAAGGTTGGGGGGTAACTCTAGTATCATCTAGTTGCTGACTTTACTGCTCAAGAATCACGGTGGTTTGAATGACAAAGGTTGAGAAGAGCCATATTGGCAAGCCGATTGTCAGTCCTGGGAGGGACAATGTGTCCTTATGAGGTGCACCAACATTTCCCCACGAGGAGAAAGGACTAGGATTCCCCTAAAGGGGAACTCCTTGGTTGGTGGACTCCATTTTTCTCAACCTAAGACCAACAAGGGAACAGTGATGTTATTCCGATTAAAATAAATTTTAGACACTTTGACACAACTTGCTTTTTCAAATTTTAAGAGTCGAGAAAAAGCTAAAGATGACTCTAGTCACCTTCAATTTTTAGTGAGCCTGAAGTGACAAGTGCTCAAATGGACCTTTTCCTTTAAGGGGTCTAAAAAGGAATGAAAGAGACTACTCTGGAAATCTAGATAGAGGGATTACCAAACCAATCGCAAAACTGCACAATACTTTTTACGGTACGACAGTCAATCTTCCCGAATGTTGTGTTCAGTGCATTGCAATCGATAGGGTGACAGACACGGCTTCCTAAGGATAAAGGATATAGCCTATTATGGTCTCCCAATATATACTCGACGGTATGTGGGAGCTCAAGTCCGTACTGGCACTTGTCGTCTCAAAGAGGAGGAATCACCCAACCTACGATGAAAGCGATAGTTACCAGGCTTTATGACGCTGGAATACGTCTCTAGCCTATACTTCTAAATGTTGTGCGTTAGGTTCCAAAGCATTTTTATGTTCATTGAATTTATTTTACAGTTGATCTTTCTTAAGAAGTTTTCTTTTCAAGTTCACCGTGTGATGTAGATATAAAATTCCTAAAATGCAATTTAAGATGATAAACAATCGTTTATTCTTCTTTCTACAAAAAATCCTAGCTACTAAGGAAAGAGAAGCGTAATTCTTTCAACATAGAGTAGAGAGCACACACTAGATGCGCTGTCCTAAATCAAAATCAACAAGCAGTCTAAATGCAAATGCATGTGCATGTATTTGTTTTCACTTTCTTAATGTGTGAATGACAAAAAGAATGCTAAGTACAAATCTGAATCGTTTCAAGTGACATTACTAACGATTTTCTCTTCAAAAGATGAAAGGAAGATAATGACGACACTTTGTGATTTTGAATCGAAAATTTCTTTCGACACTTGAAAAACTACTAATTCCAATCAAATACAAGAGTAACAGTGCAATCGACTATCAAGAACAATAGAATTCTTTTCTTTGACTGAAAACGACACTTGCAACACTTCCAAATCAAAAGACGACAGTTTGATTACGCTACTTTTTGTAAAGGAGAACTGTAAATGGCGAACAATACATAAAAAACATTTACAGTTCCTTGTACTATGGAGGCTAAATCATGCAAAGGAAGGGAGTTTCCACAGAGGTACACTGATCATCCCTCACATTTTAGAGAGGAAGACTAGTAACGAAATGCTTGATACTTTAACTTGGTTTATTTCAAAGTAATTGCATTTTTTGATAGATGCTCTTAAGAAATATGTTTTTTGCAATCCACACGAGTAGAAAAGACATGGTGGTGAGCTACCTTACTGAGGTAATATAGATGAGGGATCAACTAGCTTCCATAGGGAAAAATGTGGAAGATAAGGATTTGGTTCCATTTCCTTGAATGGGCTTGCCCCATCTTTAATGATTTTTATCCAAGATATTCATGTTTTTTAGAATTTTTTGTACTTTGTAGAGCTTTGGGATGACCTTTTTCAGGAAGACATGATGTGCAAGACTTGTTTAGTGCAACAAAAGGAAGTATAAGAAGCATCCATTATTAAGAGGATGAAGAAATGAAGTAAGAAATGGAACAAGAAAGGTAAGATGGTAAATTCAAAACCATGAAAGAAAGAGTTGATTAAGGTCAAATGTTTAAGATGTTACTAGATAGGACATTATGTTAACCAATGTTTGAAGAAGGGGAAGACCAAACATGTTTCAATACGTACTGTAGAAAAATTGGACAAGGGATCATGTCCGTTTGAGACCACCTTCTCCATGGTCTCTTGTTTGGATCCTAACATTGTGTCAAGTTTTGTATGGTATGAGGATACTGGGGCATTAAGAGATATGACTTATGACAAGAAAGTATTCAAAAATATTTAAGAGTAAGAGAGAGGTATGGGCATGGAGTTGGGTGATGATGTTATATATCTCATGAAATGAAAGGGATCCATTTTATTTTGATGACACCAGGTGGTTTTCATGACTTGATTAACGCAGTTGAATCCCAAAATGATATCTAATTTTTTTTTTTTTCTTGGGTTGAAGATAAACTTATTTTAGTTTTAGTTTTGGTAGATCATCAATGTACGAGTTTAATTTGAGGGAGAACAATGCACTATTATTTTTGGTAATATAGCTACTTCAAATACTTTACTTAGATGTCTAAGCGTTCATGTATTTATAAGGTTCTTGTGGATGTTATGGTACCCATACATTCTAGTGGGAAGCTAGATGATCCTTTTAGTTTTGAGAAGGCCTACTAAAATAAGAAACGGTGGAAGTTCAAGAGATTGTACCAAGATTCATAGGGAGATTAATAATTGATTCTAGGTGATTATACATGACCAAGTATGTGACTAATGGAAGTACTAAAAAATACAATGCAATATTTCTAGTAGGAGGGATTTGATTATGGTGAGATATTTTCCCTCATTGTCATACCTTTATCAATACTTCTTGCCTAAGTATCATGTTTTGTATGGCTTTTGTATCAAATGGATGTGAATATTGTTTTATTAAATGGTATAATTAAATAAGAATTGGACATAAATCAACCCTAATGATATGAGGTGCATTGGAGTGAAACCCATGTTTGTAAATTGAAGAAATCCCTTTATAGTTAAAATAGAAAACATGAGTATACTACTCAAGGATTAATAAGTTATTATTAAACTTGGGATTTTCCAAGACCAATTCTAATCCAAATATTTATTATTTATATCAAAATTTTGATTTGGGTGTCTTGATTTTATATGTGAATTGTTTTATCATATGTAAAGTTTAAAGAAGTTCATTGTGTAGTGCAAGTATAAGTTGTTGAGTGAATTTATCATGAAGGATATTTGTCTACTACATTATTTTATAGGGTTGGGTGTTTGGTAATTCACATGAGAGATATTCTTTGGACAAGGGAAATATCACTAGATATCTTGGAGAGGTTTTGGATGCAATGTTTTAAACCCTTAGCTACACCTATGATATCAATTTTGAGGCTTTCTTATGATGAGGATGTTGATTTGGTTAACCCTACTACATATAGAAAATTTATTAGACCCTTGATGTACCTTGTGAATACCAAGTTGAAAATTTTCTATTCTCCAAACACACTAATTCATTTTATAGTTGTTTATTGCATACTTAACTATGTAATTAGGTATAAATGATATGATAAACTATGATTCCATTGATCTTGTGACTCAGACTAAGCTTGAGGCATTGATTCTTAGAAGAACACTTCAAGATTTTGTTTTAGCTTGTGGATAGGGTTGATATCATGGTTCAATAGGAAGAATATATAAATTGTACTTAGATTACAAAAGTGGAATGCATAAAAACATTTTTTAGGGAGTTGTGAAGCAATATGGCTTCACAAATTGGTGGTTGAGCTTCGAGATATGTAGTTGGAGCCTATAGTTTATTATTGTAACCATTAGAGCTTTATAAAGCTATTTAAGAACCCTATATTTCATGATCACTCCAAGTATAACATGTATTACCGTTTCCTTGGAGATATGGTACAAAAGGGTGTTGTAGCACTTGATTATATCAGTACATAGTTACAATTAGCAAACATTTTGATGAAGCCCTTAACAAAAGGGAAGTTTGAGATGTTGAGGGAGAAGAATAGTGGTTATGAAAAAACTTTTCTCATAAAGAGGAAGCCTTAGCTTCCAGGGTTATATCAGAAGTTTTTACACCATGTTTAACAATGCTTCATGTGATGTGAAGTGCATGGTGCATCGATGACCCTTAGATGTGTCATCACAACATACACATGAGAAATTAAATTGCTCTTTGATTGTTGGACCTTGCATAGATGTTTTTATGGTATTATTCCTTGGAGAATTGGAGACCTAAATAGCTTGGTAACTTTTTCATGATTATTGCATGGAGGTTGAGTTGCTTTCTTAGTGGATTCCATGATTTGGAGGAGTGTTTATCATTCTATAGGAGTGCACCAAGCCCTAGATGGAATGGGCACATACAATTTCTTACATGGAGTCTTATACTTGATTTGAAAATGTTTTAGTTGATGAGGTGATCATATAGGTGTGGTGGACCAAAAGGAGTGTAGGTTTTAACCCTATACAAAAATTACCCACAAACGAATTCTTAAAACAAAAAAATATACAATGGAAAGAATATAAAAAAAATATACATAGAGTGTTGGCGTTATGATACAGATGTTGTCCTTGATGGAAACTCACTCAGATGAAAGATCATAGTACAACAGGTTAAAAACAAAGAATTATAGATCAGACTACAAAGAATGAAGAAAGAGAGGTATACGCAGGTTCACCTTGACCAAGCTACGTATACACGCAGGTTCACTGACCACAAGTAGAGTATACGTACACATGAACTTTCATAGAAGGAAAAGCTTGTATATCTTGGAAAACTAAGTTTTTGGTCTAAGGTATTTGGTCCATGGTATTGAGAAAGGCCTAAAACTATAAAAGGAGGAGAAGATCATTAGGCCAAGTGTGCAAGTATCAAATATCTGATGAAGTGTAGGATCTAGTATGCAGGTTTTGGCTTATGGTGTTGTGCTTGATCTGAACCAAGGATGAACCTTAGCGGTTGATGAAGGATAAGACCTAATGATGGATCAGGATCTTAACACTTAAAATGAATTATCATTATGTGTTTTTATCATGTATAATCTAGATCTGAATACTGACGCATTTGTTGTTCTATAAATATTATGATCTGGGTATAACTGAAGTCCGGAATAGCTGCAGAATTATGAATTAATATTTGCAGACGTGTACATTAGTTGGCTTTGATAAAAGCGCGTATACACGCAAGTTCGACACATGGAAGTAGTGTATACCTCATAAAATATGTTTTAGTTGTTTCTGTTTGCTTTTGCAGAGTTCTGAGTTTTGGTTTGGGTTCTGGTTACTGTATTCTGGTGACAATATTCTAAATGATCAGATTGGCTGTGATTTCAATGATGGCTTGTCAAAATGATTGATTGATTTAGTTGTGGTTGGGTTTTAGTGATTGGTTGATACATATGTATTTGATGATTGAATTATGATGTTGTTGATGGATCCAGTCTGAAAATTTATGAAACGTAGTCCTTGAAGGAAGAAAGAAGGTTGTAGCCTTTTGTAGGTTGCCACCTATGTACTAGTAAACATATCAGCTAGTACAAGAGTTAGGGGGTTGTAGCTCCCTTCCAGTATAAGTTGGATAACGAGAGAAGGTTGTAACCTTCTGCAGGTAGAAGCCTGCATACTGGTATAAGTCTGCACCAGTACAAGATTGTAAACAAATTTTCTTAGTATTAAAAGAAGACAAAGACGACATCAACATGTGGTTTTTACCCACATTGTGTTTCCACCATATATCTTGGTGTTCATGTGTGTTTCTAATGTGTGATGCTTTATTCTGCTTTTATTGCACTGTCTAATAAATCTTTGATATACTGGTTAATGTTCAATGCATGATAAATTGGGTAAATCAAAAGTTCTTTGCATATATGATGGTTTCTTTAAGTACAGCTGCGTGTACACGCTGGTTCACCTAGCTAAAGTAGCATATAAAAATCTGTTTGGGAAATAAAATTATTAACTTGATAATACTGATTCACCCCCCCTCTCAGTATTATTTCCCACAATTGGTATCAGAGCAGGTCCTTTAGAAGAAGATTGATCGCTTGAAGGGAGATCCATCATCATGAGTAATCAAGAAAGCATGGGATCCATCATACCACCAATCTTTGATGGGAGAAACTTTGTTTATTGGAAGATAAGAACTACAACCTATCTACAATCACTTGGAACAGATGTCTGGGAAATCGTGGAAGGAGGATATACATTTCCATCAACAATTCCAATAGATACGGCAGGTAAAAAGCAATATGAAAGCAATGCCAGGGTTGTCAATACATTATTGGGAAGTCTGTCACAATCGGAGTTTGTCAAAGTTATGCATCTCAAATCAGCTAAAGAAATATGGGACAAAATCGTTCTGAGCTACGAAGGAGACTCTCAGGTAAAACATGGTAAACTTCAAATTCTCATAATTCAATATGAAACTCTTAAGATGCACAATTATGAAAGTATAGCTAGTTACTTCTTACGTATAGATGAGGTCGACAATTGTATGAAGAATCTAGGTGAATATATAAAGGAAGTTACCATAGGTGAGAAAGTTTTAAGATCCTTGTCTGCTAAATTTGAATGAAAAGTGTCTGCCATACAATAAAAACAGGATCTGCAGACTATCACTATGACGTAGCTTCACGGAATCTTAACTACCTTTGAGATGAGAAAAGGAGGTCCATCAGATATGAGAGAAGCCACATTTAAATCTTCAACAAAAGGAAAGGAAGAACTCAATGAATCAGGACAGAAGAAGAAGATGAAATAAACTTTGTCAAGAAACTTCAATGGGGTTCCGGATGATTTAGAGTTAAACTACCCTTCAAATGTTTTGCTTGTGGTAGAGTCGGTCATTATGCTACCAAATGTCCTCATAAAGATAAATCTAATAAAGGGAAGGAATATGCAAAATGGAATAGAAAACAAGTTGTAAGTAAAAATAGTTACTATACTCATGAAGATAACGATGGTTTATCAAATAGTGATGAATATGAAAATAGTAATGACTATAGACTTCTAATGGCTTATGACGATGATAATTTTTGGGATGCTTTAGAAGATGACCTTCATGAAGAAATCTCTAAACTCGAAATCTGTTTAGAAGAAAAGAATATGATCATAGATACCTTGACATACCAAATTCCTGAAAAAGTAAAACACAATGAAAAACTAGAATGTGAAATTGTGGGTCTAAGAAAGGATCTTGAGAAAATGAAATTTCTCAATCTTAGATTTGCTAAAGGATTAGAAATCTTAAATGAAATTATCAAAGTGTAACGTTCTCCTCTGATAAAGACAGGTCTTGGACATATTGAAGAAGCATCTCAATCACAGAAGCCATCAACCTCCACTAAAAGCTATCTTGATGCAACAAAGAACAATGAACATTATGACAATCATTAGCAAAGGCATAAAGAAGATCACCAGGTAAATCAGACTCAATTTGCTTCAGGGAAGAATAGAAGCTACAACCAACTTCAGGTAAACCATACTCAATTTGCTCCAAAGATGAATATCAATAGAAACTACAATCACCAGGTCAATAGATTCGATAGTTTTAGGAACTTCTTTAATGGTCAATGTTTCTCATGTCATAATTTTGGACACAAAGTTGCTCAATGTGTTGCTTACAAAACTATAATGATTAGAGAAGCACGAAATCAAAAGAATGTGACAAGGATCAATAAAATTTTCTATAATAACTTTTCTCTTCTTGAAAATGATATAGAATGCTCAATCTGTAACAACTTTGGCCATGAAGAATCTGAATGCACGAGCAAATTTCGGAAAACATCTCAAAAGGAGCAAACTCCATTAAATCCTAAGATATGGAGAAGGAAAGAACCTAAAACAGAAAGATGTGGTATAGCCTTGTATGCATAAGGACAAGAAAATCAATGGTACATCAATAGTGGATGCTCAAAACACATGACACGTGACAAAGAAAAACTTCACCCATATAATGCCTTAGAAAAAGAAAAGAATGCCTCATTTGAAAACGACACTCCTGTTGTCATAAAAGGTAAAGGTTCTGTTTTCTTGGAAGAAAAGGTTAAAGTTGAGAATGTTATGTATGTAGACAGTCTAAATCATAACTTGTTGAGTGTCAATCAAATGTGTGATCAAGGAAACGAAGTGGTGTTTCGATCAGACAGATGTGTTGTTCATGAGCTTGATACAAGAGAAACTGTGATCAAAGGTACAAGAACTCCAAACAACTTATACATACTCAAGGGAGGACAACAACAATGCTATCTAAGAAAAAATGATGAAAATTGGCTGTGGCATAGAAGATCAGGACATCTAAGTGTTTCTCAAATAAGAAAAGCATGCATATTCCAGGCTATTCATGATCTTCCAAATATCAGCATCCATGAAAATACAATATGCAAACCATGTCAATTCAATAAGCAATCCAAAGCTCACTTCATTAAAAAGGAAGGGTTAGCTAGTAAGCCTCTTAAACTTGTCCAGACTAATTTATGTGAACCATCAAGGAAAAAGTCACCTCGTGGAGAAGAATACTTCATTTTTTTCATCGATGATTTTTCCAGAATGTGTTGGATAGGTCTTCTAAAGCATAAAGATGAAGCATTTGAAAAGTTCAAAGTCTTCAAAGCTTTGGTTGAAAATGAATCAGACCGCAAAATCAAATGCCTTAGATTTGATTGAGGAGGGGAATTTACCTCGGATGAATTCTTTGACTTTTTTGAACAAAATGGAATAAAAAGGAAATTCTCCACCATAAGGACTCCTCAGTGAAATGGAGTAGTAGAAAGAATGAACAAAACTGTTCAACAAATGGTTTGATTTATGCTAGATGAATCTGGAACGCCTGCAACCTTCTGGGGTGAATCTACATTCGCCTCCATAACTATTCTCAACCAAGAAAATGTTCGGGTAAATAGCACTCAAACTCCACATGAACTTTGGTATGGTAAGACTTCTACTATAAAATAATTTAAAGTTTTTGGAAGCAAATGTTATATCAAAAGGACTGATGAAAAACTTGGTAAGTTTTAGCCCAGAGGAGATGAAGGTATTCTCCTTGTTTACTCTTCTTGAAGTAAAAGATATAAATGTTATAACAAAAGACTTGGGAAAATTGTTGAAAGTATTGATGTTGTAGTTGATGAAGCATGCAAAAATCCAAAATAGATAAAAACCAAAGATTATGACAATGAAGAAGATGGGGATTATTTTCCCACATCAAATCACAATGATTCTGAATAAGAAACCAATAAAGCACTAGAAGAAGAGATAACAGTAGAAGAAAAGACTCCGTCCAGGTATGTTAAGAAAAATCATCAAAAAAATCAAATTTTAGGGGAAAAAGAGGTAGGTGTATAGACAAGAAGAAATATTACAGAAACCTCAAGCTATCTAGCATTACTATCCTCCACTAAACCTAAAAATGTAAATGAAGCATGCAAAAATGAATGTTGGGTCAAGGCCATGAATGAAGAACTTGAGAAAATTGAAAAGAATAATACTTGGGAATTAGTTCCTAGACCTCATGATAAAAATATCATAGGAACTAAATGGATATTCAAAAACAAGTTGAATGAAAATGGAGAAGTTATTAGAAACAAGGCCAAACTTGTTTGTAAAGGATATGCTCAACAAGAAGGTATAGATTTTGAAGAAACGTTTGCACCTGTTGTTAGACTTGAAGCCATAAGGATGTTTCTTGCTCTGTCTAGCTTTTAGAAATTCAAAGTATACCAAATGGATGTAAAATATGCCTTCCTTAATGGAGACTTAGAAGAAGAAGTCTATATTGAACAACCAAAAGGATTCATTCTTGGAAATAATGCAAAACTTGTATGAAGACTCATAAAGGCTCTCTATAGTCTAAAACAGGCTCTAAGGGCCCGGTATTACTACCTTGACAAATATCTCCACCAACAGGGTTTTTCAAAAGGGTCAGCAAATAGCAATCTATATACAAATATTGACACTGATAAATTGCTAATAATTGTTGTTTATGCTGATGATATCATTTTTGGTAGCAATGAAGAATCCACGAGTCAGATTTTTGCTTCAATAATGCAGCAAGAATTTGAAATGTCCTTGCTTGGTGAGCTTACCTATTTCCTTGGTCTACAAGTTCAACAAAATAAAGATGGTACTTTTCTTTCACAAACCAAATATCTCAAACAAATCTTGAAAAAGTACGACATGGAAGATTCTAAACCTGTATGTATCCCAATGGTAACAGATTGCAGTCTCAGCTCAAATGATGAAGCAATAGAAGTACATCAACCAACTTACAGATCCATGATTGACAGTCTACTTTATCTAACACGTACCCACCCTAACATCATGCATGTAGTAGGAATAGTTGGAAGATTCCAAACAAATACTAAGGAATCACACCTTCAGGTAGTCAAAAGGATTTTTAAATATCTTAAAGGAACACAAAAATTTGGTTTATGGTATCCTAGAGATATAAATCTTACTCTCCATGCATATACAAATGCAGATTGGGCAGGAAGTGTTGATGACAGAAAAAGCACTAGTGGTGGTGCATTCTATATGGGCTCCAAGTTAGTATCTTGGTTCAGCAAGAAACAAAGTTCAATTGCATTATCTACAACTAGAGCAAAATATGTGGCTGTTGCATCTTGCTGCACACAACTACTTTAGATGATGAAAACATTGCAAGACATTCATATCACATGTACTCCACCCATCTCCATTCTATGTGATAATACAAGTGCCATCAATATTTCAAAGAATCCAGTCATGCACTCCAAGACCAAGCACATACCCATCAAATACCATTTTCTATGTGAACAAGTACTTGAACAAAAGGTCAAATTAGAATATGTTCCCTCCAAAGAATAGGTCGCTGATATATTCACTAAACCACTGCCCAAAGAGACATTTGAATATCTCAGACAAAAGCTAGGAGTAGTTGTTGCATCATCCTGCTGTTAAATCAAACTTTTCAGAGAAAGGGGATTATACGCGTGTTTCCTGAAGTGTAGTCACGTACACACATGGGTTTCTGTGGGTCAAGGAGCATATATGTTTTTCAAACAAGAAAAACAATGGGGCAGGCTCTGTTATGGGTGCTTTGTTGATATTGATGATTAATATGATCTATTCATTAATTTTATCTAACTAATAAGGTTGCCTTGATCTTTGACCTGTTAACAATGCACATGTAGCACCGGTTCAGGGGGAGCATTAGCCTTCACATACATTTAGCATTGTTGGCATTATGGTTGCTGAGTCCAACTATGGCTTCAGATATTTATACCATTTGCTGCTCAAGTCATGTAAAAGGCTAGGGTGTGATATATCTTGTCATACATTTGAATGGGTCCTCTTGGACAAATGATGTAATTTATATCCCCACTTTACATGGGATGGATGATGTAATATTTCTTGTTTTTGTCATGTATAAACATTTGGTATATCCCCACTTGGTTGGGTGGATGAGTCAAGTTTTGTATATCCCCAATTGATTGGGAGATGGATGTATGTATGAGTCATTGGTGATGGGAAGCTCATCCTCACATAGTTGAGTTATAGAGTCATGTTATTCCTTTAGAAAATCTTTTTGTAGACTTTTCTTGTGCTCAAGGGGAGCATGGACTCAATCATGGGAGCTCAATCAGCACAGTTCATCATATCAGAGAATTCAACATGTACTTAGGGGGAGCGTGACTAGCATAATGTATGTCAAAGGGGGAGCGTGACCCTTTGCCCTCGATGTCAAAGGGGGAGAGTGACTTGATGTTGTTATTTCCATCAAGTCCAAAGGGAGAGATTGTTGGCATTATGATACAGATGTTTTCCTTGATGGAAACTCACTCAGATGAAAGATCACAGTACAACACGTTAACAACAAAGAATTACATATCACATTACAAAGAATGAAGAAAGAGAGGTATACGCAAGTTCACCTTGACCAAGCTACGTATACACGCAGGCTCACGACCACAAGTAGCATATACATACACACACTTTCATAGAAGGAAAAGTGCATATATCTTGGAAAGCTAAGTTTTTGGTCCGAGGTATTTGGTCCATGGTATTTTGATCCATGGTATTGGTCCAAGGTATCTAGTTTGAGGTATTAACCCTAGGTATTTGGTACAAGGTATTGATCCTGAGTGGTTTTGGTCCATGGTATTGAGAAAGGAATAAAACTATAAAAGGAGGAGAAGATCATTAGGCCAAGTGTGCAACTATCGAATATTTGATGAAGTGTGAGATCTAGTATCCAGGTTATTGGCTTATGGTGTTGTGCTTGATCTAAACCAAGGATGAACCTTAGCGGTTGATGAAGGATAAGATCTAATGATGGATCGGGATCTTATGGCTTGAAATGAATTATCATTATGTGGTTTGATCATGTATAGTCTAGATCTAAATACTAACGCATGTGTTGTTCTGTAAATATTGTGATCTGGGTATAACTGAAGTTCGGAATAACTATAGAATTATGAATTAATATTTGCAGATGTGTACGCTGGTTGGCTTTGATAAAAATGCATATACACGTAGGTTCAACACATGGAAGTAGCGTATAACTCATAAAGTATGTTTCAGTTGTTTATGTTTTCTATTGCATAGTTCTGAGTTCTGGTCTGGGTTCTGGTTACTATATTCTGGTGACAGTATTGTGAATGATTAGATTGATTGTGATTTTAACGATGCATTGTCAAAATCATTGATTGATTCAATTGTGGTTGAGTTTCAGTGATTGGTTAATGCATATGTATTTGATGATTGAATTATGATGTTGCTGATGGATCCAGTATGAAAAATTATGAAATGTGGTCCTTGAAGAAAGAAAGGAGGTCGTAGCATTCTATAGGTCGCCACCTACGTACTAGTAGACATATCAGCTAGTAAAAGAGTTAGGGGGTTGTAGCTCCCTTCTAGTAGAAGCTGAAGAATGAGAGAAGGTTGTAACCTTCTATAGGTAGAAGCCTGCATACTAGTATAAGTCTGCACCAGTACAAAATTGTAAACATATTTTCTTATTATGAAAAGAAGACAGAGATGGCAGCAATAGGTGGTTTTTACCCACATTGGGTTTCCACCTTATATCTTGGTGTTAATGTGGTTGCTTATGTGTGATGCTTTATTTTTATTTTACTGCATTGTCTAATAAATCTCTGATATACTAGTTAAAAGTTCAATGCATGATAAATTGGGTAAATCAAAAGTTCTCTGCATATGGGCTGGTTGCTTTAAGTACAATCGCATGTACACGTTGGTTCACTTAGCTGAAGTAGCATATACAAATCTGTTTGGGAAATAGAATTATTAACCTCATAATACTGATTCACCCCCCCTCTCAATATTATTTCCAACACAGAGATTTTCCCTTCGATCCCAGAAATGGGACTACCAGATTGATTTTTCATTATATTCCTTTCAATGTTACAATACATATATATACATGTTGAAGCATTCATAAGCCCCAATCCACTAACCCTGGATTAGAACCTCACTATTGTTCCCTTGACCAAATCTACAAAATGCCATGGGCAGAAAACCATCATGCCCAAAACCATGTGCAAACCCCATCCACAAACCATGGGTAGGTACACCCACCATATTTGGGTTCAGCCCCCATTATTGGGTCTACCCAACTATTGTTGGGTCTGCATAACTTGTTTTTTCTCAGGGCACTACCCTAAACATCATGCAAGGGGACTACCGACCCCTTAAAAACCCCTCAACGGGGGGGGGGGGTCTGCAACCCCCCCTGTGATCCCCCCACTGCACCTAACACAACATACAACAAAATAAAATAACTATGGAAAGAATATAACATATACCCAATAAGGAGCACAATTCTTGGGAGGAGTGTTGAATCCTTGGAGACTTGTTGAGGAGGAAAATCCATACATTAGATCCTTGCTTTTTGTTGACGTCACCTTGGAGCTTGACATGTGTCCTTTTGAATGCACTACTTCACATATGTGGGCTTACTTTTTAGAGATAGTTTGTAAGGGTTTAGGCTCACTTTATATTGCTGGTATCCTTTGCTTCCCTTATACATAGAGGAAGGAAATAGTCCTTTAACACACATTTCATTAAAATTGGAATTATACCTTGGATCTAGAATTTTTTTACTTTAACTAGATTGAGTTTTTCCAAAAATGGGAACTAGAAAATCACTTAATTCACTACTTTGAATGGATATATTCACTATTTTTGTGATAAAATTATCATAATAAATTATGTAACACAAATTTATATAAATTTGTAGGAGAAAATATTTCAAGTATTCAAGTCTTAATGAATAATAATAAATTATTGTTAATTAGTATTATTCGTGTTTTTTTTTATTTTTGTTTTTTTGTGATAAAATTATCATGATAAACTACATAAACAAATTTATATAAACTTGCACAACCAAATCTTTGATGTCTTAATCTTGGGCTCAGTTAGTTTATTTCGTCTAATAATATTTATGGAAGTGTATTGAAAAGTGATTAATATTATTTGATGACAATTATTATATATGTTACTATTACTAACTATTTTCATTATAATTTGATATAGTAAATTTCAAAATATGTGTGACACAACCAACCTTTTTAACCTTTTAACTCAACAAACTATGTTGATCTTGGAATGCTTCTCTTAACACTTTTTCATGCTTAGAAATAAAATTCCAAAGATTATGAGTAATCATTTATGCCCTAGAAAGTTCCAAGAGACTATATTCATTCTTAGTGGATGTTAATCGTCATCATCATCATCACCATCATCATTATATATTATTATAGGACATTTATACCACTTTATAGTTGACAAGATAAAAATAAATTATGAATTGAAATAGTAATATAATTCATTTTTATTATTTATATTTTTGCGTCAACGGACAAGTTTTTTTCTTTTTATTTTTTGCAGGAAAGAAAAAGCGCCTATTATCATATTAGTGATATCCAGTACATAATTCAAAAGAAAACAATAAGGATCTTCATCATGCCCATAACAACATATAATTACGTTAAGCTGTCTATCAAAATGGTCTTGTACCGCTCGAATAGAGACAGTGGATCATCCCCTATTTTCTTATATTCTTATGAAACTATATTATATCTACCACTGATAGTTCCCAAAGAAACAAAAACAACACGTTTCAACAAAACATAAACATTTTTTATGCATTATACTAATGAAGAAACATAAAAATACAAAATCCCTGGATACCACATATCCACCCAAAGGGATGGATAAAAAGTTGATTGAGGCTTGATTCGTGAATAATAGATTAATGCATGAGAATTATCTTACTTATAAAATTATTTAATGACAATAACGTTAGTAATGTCTAGTATCTATTATTAATTATTTTAAGAATCATAATCAAATATGAATAACAATAATAATATATTAATATAGATTGATTTTTTTCAATTATAGGAGGAAAGAGGGTATACTGACTAAACTAGTTATTGCATGTGTTCACTATTTCTTTTTGATTTGTTTCAATATATTATATTGAAAAGGACATAGAATTGATATTCCTCTAAAACTTAGATTTCTTACATTATTTCTATTATAATTAATATTTATTTTTCTATAATATATTATATATTAGAAAGGAATGATTATAGGTTTGTATTAAAATTTCTGGTTTAAAGGCTAGAACCTTGTACAACATGATCCAAAATCATCCATAGCTTCTACAACATCATTCATGTAGTACCCACATATCCAACATGACTTATCTTGACTTACACTTTGTCCAGATTCCTCTATTATAAATAAGCTAGCCTTATACAATGCTTCCAAAAGACACCTAATATTACTATGTATTTACAAAACATTAAATCTAAAGCTACAAGACTAGCCTATATCAACATTGTCTAGTGCATTCATCTCAGTTGAATCAAAATTTCCATAATTGGTCTCAGGGAGTTGCGAGTTCATTCTTGAGTCCTCGTCACCCTCAGTCGACTCTTATTTTCTATAAGACTCCTCCCTTTACTTGTCAAACTCCTCTAAATCATCATTGTTGAATACAATACACCCTTCTGCTTCACTAGAACTAGGTTGTTCAATCAGATTGATCAACATATTAACTGATCGCTACAACCTTTCCAACATACACTCTAGTAAGATGAGGTCCTGAGACAAAAGCCCATATTGGGTGCGAGATTGCTCTAGGTTCATTTCCATAAACTTGGTGGTCAAGGAAGGAGAAATGTTATGGACATTTCCATCTGGGCTATCTAGAGATTTGTTTCCTATGCACCTTCATTCGTCTAACTGATCATCATTGAATTAACACTCCAGACTGCCTTTAGGCCCTAGTAAATGAGAATCTTGAAAATTGAATTGCCTTTGAACTTCTTGAATTGTCATCTTTTATAACCATATTGAGCTAAATTTCTCAAGGCTTCACATCCTTTTGTGCATTTAATGTAGGTCAACTTCACATACGATGAAAGGACCTAAGGATCCCAAACTTGTTTGTTCATTCTACAAGTAGATACAAATTTTGAGGGAATTAAAGATTGCAAGCATGCGAAGTTCAAAAGGATTAGTGTGAAGAGATTTATGCTTTCTTGAGAATCCACCTTATTCATGGGATTTATCCTCCATATGTCCTTTGAAAGTTGTTTAATGGCGTAAGAATTCCAAGAGGGGGCCTTCTCCCATCGTTCAATATTTATTATTGTTTTTCTTTTGGTAGGTAAGGACCCATGGGGGATCTAAACCAGTGACCTATCACAAGGAGTGCCTTAACAATGCACCCATTCACCATCAATCCAAATCCCTGTGGGCAATATTGATTATTGTTATCCAACTAAGAGTAGTATTAATTTCAAATATCCCTTTCCCATTATATGTTTGTTCGTTGGGATTGGCGACATCTCATTCACTAATTTGAGCCATTAATCCTATAATTTTTATCATCCTTTATGAAATCCCCTTAATTTTCATGGAAAATGTTTTATGATGGAGGTCCTATCGTCTAAAACATATTTTTTCATTCTGCAAGTAGATACAAATGTTGATCAAATTGAAGAATGCAAACATGCAAATTTCAAAAGGTTTAAAGTGAAGATATTTCTGCTTGCATGGGAATCCACCTTAACCATGGGATTTCTCCTCAACATGTCCTTTGAAATTCATTTCATGGCGCCAACATTCCAAGTGGGGGCCTTCGCCCATCGTTCAATACTGATTATTGTTATGCAACACAGAGAAGTATGAATTTCAATTATCCCTTTCCCATTATCTATCCGTAAGTTGGGATTAGCAACATCCCATTCATTAATTTGATCCATTAATCCTATAATTATTATCATCCTTTGTGATATCCCCTTAATTTTCATGGAAAATGTTTTATGATGGAGATCCTATCATTGAACACTAATAATTTTCCTTGATCTAAGTTCATTAGGATTTAACCCATGGGTAATAGATTATGTAAGAAATTTCTTACTTATAAATATATTTAATGACATAAATATTGTGTTTATTATTATTATTAATTATTTTAATGTTGATACTAAGTAACAACTTTATCTATGTTTAGTATAAGTTATTATACTACGACAATGTTGGCGCACCTTCAAAATTTATAAGACAAAATATTTTATAAGTCTACGTATGTCATTTGTTGATCAAAATTATTTTTTTATGAATTAGAATGCAAAAAAGTAGTACTATTTGATTTATATCAAATATAATAAGAAATATTAAGAAAATATCACTTCAAACTTTATTTCAACTGTCACTAGCATTTATTCATTAAGTGATTAAATGTTTTATATTGAAATTAGCTACTCCAATATTATTTTAATATACAAAGTCTAAAATATATTGTTTTTAAGTGTATTATTCAATTTGACCATGTGAATGTGATATAATGAGAAGTTATGTTGGTTAAAAAATATTTGAACTTAAAAATTGAATGAAAGTGCCATGTAATTCGCATAAAGTATCATCACATGATTACACTGAAGTTGTACCAAAATTTGCATATATGTACTAAATAATATAAAACTCCTCAAAAAATAACATGAATAGAATACTTGATATACAACAAACATTTTTTTTTTTGAAGTATATTAATAGATCCTTGAAAAGACAGAATTAGATTCATGAATAATCTCCACCCAATCTCAATATATTCTCTCAAGTAGATTAAGAACAATTTCTACAACACATTTATTTATCTTTGTCTTCTAGAAATGTTATTTCTTTTGCATCCATGCTAAAACTATGGTACTGATTCGAATAGATCCAAGTTTTGTGTCATTCAGATTTGGTACCCAATATTGTTCTAAAATTTTTCCATTGTATTTCCTTGAAATAGGCTTCCACCAATCAACCTTTACATCACTTTCATTATCCTTGAATATATATGAGGTGGATTTTTCCATCCAAATCATCTCTCCTTCATCCTCATTTCCTGATCTAACTAGCAACATATTTCCTTCTAAATATCAATCATAGGATTGAATGTTGGCTTTGGATTGTTGCATTTGGGTCCAACATATATTGTTTAATCTGCCACATTATCAAAATCTCCATCCTCAATACTTGATAGATCATGGATTGGAATGTGGTCATCATATATAATTTGACTTGTCTTGGGCCAAAAATATTCATAAGATGAATCACTTCTATCTAATATTACATGATCACTATAGATTTCATCTAATGTATCAATAACTCTTTCCCAATAATCTACTCTATTTTTCCATTATTATACAACTATTGGTGAATCCTCATTGCTGCTAGTGTCCATCCGTATTTTGTGTATGATGTTATTCCTTCCTTTAGTTATTTTAAGTATACATCATTATCTTTGGGACGTAAGAAAGATGGACTCCCTCTGGGAAATTTGGGTTGGCCTTCATAATTTATATTCCACAACTCAATTAGTTCTGACCACTCAATATCTCTGATGGATGCTTTGTATGTTAGTATTAGAAATCATTAAGTACAAGAAATTGGAAATAACTAACATTAAGATGTCTGACTAGTGCATTTTCCCCCTCCTTAATGTATCCTTTAAGGAAATTTTTGAAGGCATACACCTTGTCAATAAGTTTAGGTGGAAACACTCAATTTTCTTCAATTGTGCAATATGTATCCATCATTTCAAGTAAAGAATATACATCTTTACCTTTGAACTTGGAAGAAATTATTCCATACATTCCATCTAAGTCTTCATGGGTGTGCCCCATAGGCAAGAACCCAACCTCAATAGTGATGAAGACACCAAAAGAAGTTAAAAGTGACTAACAAAAAATGTGGAGGAAGAGGTTTAAAATCGACATTCTGATTGTTGGATCTTCAATAAGACCCAAAATCATCCTTGTACACTTTAAATTTTGAGTAAATACAAGTGTCAAGTAATGTATTTGAAAGGAGGTTTCTTGAACTTCCAATCTCATAAGTAGATCACCATACATATCAAAGTGTGGGTCTTCTAAGTCCCTTAAGCACTTTGCAAGGGATGTAATAGTGAATTGTGATCCCATATGTACAAATGGTAGGGAGAAATGACCAAAACCTCCTATGTTATGCCCATGTGTTAGCATACCTATCAATGACAAACCTAATTATGTTCCTGCAATAAATTTTGGTTTCACATGTAGCCATTGGATTTAAGTCTTTACTTTTTCCATTTTATCATGGATAATGCTACGATAATCCTTTGGAAATTGGTTTGACATTAGTCTATGTGAATATTATATTCCAAACATAATAGTATTGTTATTTTTCTTCAATCTACCTCGTGCCTTTTCTTCCAACTCTTTTGTTGTCACTAACTTCATTTGTGCTTTCGACACAATACATTCACTACATTTATTGAAGTTGGTTTTATTTGAAAATGCCAAATCATGAAAATGAATATTCCACATCTCGCTCATTATTGGTTGTGATATTGATGGGTATTTAAGATTTTTAAAAGCATCATTTATCTCTTTCAAAAAATAAGTTTGTGTGTAATTCGAAGGAAACAATCTTAAAGGAGAAAACTATCCATCTTATTCAACTTGACGTGTTTCATTTAGTGAAAATTTAGAATTATCCATTATAATCATGTGAAATATTTCTCTAGCCACTATGGTGTGTGCACACTCTTTTCATGTGTTTGTGTTACCATGAATGGCTTTAATATCTCCACGTTTGAAACAACTTTGGTGGTTATAAAAGGTGATTTAAGGAAATACTATGCATCTTGTACCATGCTTTTGTACAAATAATATTTCCATTAAATATCATGTCCTTTAATTTTCTCACAATAGGCGATAGACCATGGACATGGCTCTCTGACATAACATTATTTGAGAGTAGTGAATTCAATACAAATCCCATGATACCATTTTTATTTATGTCTTTCAAACCCCTTCTAGCTGTTGCAATGGCCTTCCTATACGCATGCTAAAGACAAATTTTCTTGCAACATTTAGCTACTACCAAAAGTTGAATTTCATTCTCTTCATTTATTTTTGATTGGCATTCCACAATTCTTTTGGTAGCCACAACCCATTTAATCCTTTTATATGGCCTTGTTACATGCAAATCAATTGATTTTAGATCATTTTCATTATAAGTATCCCCATCCCATCTATTCAAGGGAGGTCTTGTGTCCTCTATAACATCCCATATTTCCATTCCCTTAGGTGGCTCCTTGAATGTTTTCTTGACCCTTAACATCTCACCTTTGTTGTCAACTAACTTATCTATTGGCCATCTAACCAAATAATGTATATAGTTATCCCCTATCCTACATATTTGGCAATTGTTGTCTATCTCTTCCACAAAAACATCAAATTCCATTTCACATAGTATTTCACCCTGAACTATATCATCCTCACAAACACTAAGTATCATTCCTTTAGTAATGGACATGCTTATTACTTTGTGTTCATGTGTAAGAGAAACATTTTTACACATGAAGGTAACCCTATCATGGGGAATATTTTTGGAATTATCATGATAATAAGGTTCCAAATATATTTATGGCCAAATCTCAAAAGATTCCATTGAACCCCCTAGTGTATGCTCAAATCTTGATGGATGTGGTAGAGGAGTGTCATGTTTTAACACCTTCTCAATTCTAACCACTATGTATCCTTTCTTTGCCATCTTTCTATGCACCTTATGCCTAAGCTCTGTAATGAATATGGATCCCTCACCCACTTTCACTCCAACTTTCAGAAGATTTACCTTGTCTCCAAGAGAAAATGTAGAAGAACCATTTGTACATGTAAACCAAAGTAAATAAGCTTAGTATGTGATCAAACAAAGGCAATAGTATATTATCAATAATAATTAACACATGCTTCAATATTTTTATTTTCCTGTGTTGAGCATCAAATCCATGACCTTCCATTGATGAATTTCCCCTTCATCAACATCCTCCAGAATCAAATGTGGTTGAGTGAAATCAATTATCAAAATTGTAACATAGTCAACATTAACACTTTCTTGAGCATAATAAGTTGTAATCTCCGTAGATTGAATCCTTCCGAGCCCAATAACTTGACCATTAATTATGAGATCAACGTAACCCCCCTTTGTCAAAATCATGTTTTCCATTGTGACTCATACCAATTCTATAAGAATTAAATTGTAATTTGTAATTAAGGTTAAACCATGTAAATTGCGATTTTTTATTTTAGCCAAAACATGACTTTCAAAAAATTAATATGGATGACAACATCTAGAATATTATGGTAGGCATTTTGTATTTATTGAAACATTGTTCTCCAAGGTAGCATTATAGAATGATAAATATTAGTTCATATAAAACCACCAAGTTTATATTTAACTTTGGAAATGACACTTGTATTATTAATATATGTGTACAAATAATTCTCATAAGAAATTTGTAGAAGTTGGAGAACCACAAAACGGTCCTTTGGAAAATAAAATAATGTTCAAAATTGATGCTACATAAGATTTTTTAAATCCCTAAGTGAAGCATAAATTATATTTAGATTGTACTTAGTGAGTATGTTTGTTGTTTAAAGTTGATATTTGGAAGTCATTCTAGAGGTTTTCTTCCAAATAAAAGTTATAGTACTATAAATACTAGATAATTCTGATTTTTATTCTCAAATTAATTTAAAAATTTTAGCTATAATGTTAGGACTCACTACCTTACACATGTGAGGACATACAATTTAGGATGGATACATAGGGATGTTAAACTCTAGGTCCTCGAAAAGTGTAGATACTAGATTTAAGTTTTGTTAGAAAGTTGCGTTGATGAAGAAAAGTGTGATTTTTTTATTTTTTATTTTATTTTATTTATTTATTTATTTATTTCCATGGGAAAAAACCATTCTTTTCTATTACCATAAAAATGGAGTACAAATTCGAGAGGTGTCTGCATACAAAATACATCCCACAACAAAACATGCCAGATATTGATCGCCAAAGTAGGGATGAAACATCTGATAAACATGACATATATATCATGCATACATTTATTCAAATAACATGGGGGAATAGTCCTAATAAAAAAGAGACCATTTATATCCAAGGTGAAGACACACCATGCATTTACAAACAAAACTAAAATGAAATACAACAATAATATCTACCTATATAGTGCCCAGCAGGAACAAATTTCAACAAGAACAAACCATGCATTTACAAACAAAACTAGAGAAAAATAAAACAATGCTTGTGATTATGTTAGAAGAAAATCAAGCAAGTGCTAGATTTGTTTTAACCTCCAGTGCTTGTGCTTGTGTTTGTGTGCTAGAAACAAATATAGTGCACACTATATTTATTTACTCTACAAATCTCATTTATTCTTTTGGTTTACCTTGCAATTATTTTGTTTGTGTTTTTCGTTACACTAGATTTGTTTTACCTTACAATTCCTATGTTTGTGTCAGAAAAAAGTTAGTGCGCACTACAATTATTTACCATGTAATGATTTTGTTTGTGCTAGAAACAAATCTAGTGTGCACTAGATTTGTTTTATCATCCAATGCTTACAATTGTGCTAGAAACAAATATAGCGCGCACTAGATTTGTTTTACTTTTCGATGCTTGATTTTGTGCAAGAAACAAATCTAGCTTGGGTTAGATTTGGTTTAACCATCCAATGCTTATAATTATGTTAGAAACTAATATAACATGTACTAGATTTGTTTTACTTTGCGATGCTTATTTTTGTGCAAGAAAGAAATCTAATGCACACCATATTTGTTTGACCTTGTGATAGTGGGACCATCCCTCCCTCTTTATATGCAAAACAAGACCATACCCCATGCATATTTTCCATTCAGCTGGGTGGATAATAGATGTTAGATGGGAGGAGCATAACTGTGACAATGGGACCCCCTCCTCTTAGTATGTGAAATAGGACCATAACCCCCTGCATACCGATGATTTGAATGGGTGGATAATATTTGTTCGATGGGAAGGGTGGATCCAGGAGGTGGAAGCATGGTAACCCACCCCCCCTCCAGATGATGTGATAAGCCCCCCACCCCACTCTTCAAACTTGATCGTCCAATTATCTAATGAAATGGGGTTGTCGATCTCATTGTATAAAACTAATTGTGTTTCTGTTTTTGGATTGGATGAGAATGTATAGGGGTGAGGACCCACATCTATGTGTCATATGTTCACATTTATTACACCACGTGTCTGAGGAGAATAGAGGGGAAAGAAAAATTCACGTAGTTTTTACACTTACCATGTCATATCAGGAGTTGCTTCTCAAATATTGTTTCGAGAGTCCCATTTCAATTCTTCCGAGATTCAAGTTCCATTCAAGTGTGGATCCTTAACCATCAAGTATTAACTATAATATAATTTACAATGAATATATATATATATATTAGTAATATATATATAAATATATAATTATATATAAATTATATATTATATATATAAATATATATATAATATATTATATATATATATATAGATAGATAGATATAAACGACCAATTTATGATTATAAGTAATTATTTTTTTTTTTATTTTTTCCCTGTGAAAAATCTGGGTAGCTCCACTTGAAGTTCCCACACACCTCGGCCAAACTAATCCAATCCTAACTCCAAGGGAATCGAGGATAATTGAACCCATGATGTCCCAATAGAAAGGTGCTTTAACAATGAGACCTCGACGAATTGAGCTAACCCTCAAGGATATAATTATAAATATTGCCATAATATTGATCCTTAAAATAAAACTTGATGTAGATGTTGTTACTTGGAGATAGTTCTTGGCTGAAAGAACCAATTCCAAGACATCCAAAAAGCTACAAAAGATTTTAAAGATTTTTTTTTTTTGAAATAAATCCCTAAAGACAATTCACCTCTGTATCTAATTCTAACTTAATCTTGAATACAAATTAAAACCAAAAATATTAGCCTTTTTCTTGATGGTTATAGACTTTTAATGATTAAAAATGGGATGCTTGAAACTTGGATGAAAAATAGTGAGTGTAACAGAGAAGACACGAGAAAATGACCGTGCTAAAATTAATGGAATGTCTATTAAGGCACCTTAAAATAAGAACGATATATTTTCTCCCCCAAGATGTCACATTAATCATTTTTGCACTTATCTTAAGAGAGACTTGTTGCATGATACATTAACTTCTTTTGAAGAAATATTTACATACAAAAGTTTTCTCATAAAGAGAAATTCAACAACTTTTGAAATACTAATTCAAATAAGGACAATTTTGAATATGACATGTCATTGTTTGGTTCCTTACCGCACTACCTCTACAACTTCGTATTTTCTGCCACAAGTCGCAACATTAATAAATTTGCACTTATTATAAGAGAAACCTATTGCATCATAACTTAACTTCCTTTGAAGAAATATTTACATACAATTTTTTTTTCTCATAAAGCCTTTGATAGCTTATGAAATACTAATTTAAATAAGGACAATTTTGAATATGACATGTCATTGTCTAGTTCCTAGTTCCACTACTTCTACAACTTGGGATGTGATCATCCTCTTGCACCTTTCCTAGATTTCTCTATCTGGTTGTGGATACTTGATGATTTCTTAACAAACTATCTGTAAACTGAAATGCTTGATATTTTTTGATTTGGCCACAAACAAGGTTTTTACCGTCTACGGGAGCTGAATGTCAGGTTACAAATAATTGATGATGTTTCGCCCCTTTAGATATTCCAGTGATTCAAGTTCAAGAGCCTTTCCAGCTTGAGTTTTAACATTTGTTAGTGCCTTCTCATAAGCCTCCCAAGAAAATAATTTTCCATTCTGAGTTGGGCAATCCAACTCTTGTTCTTTGATCAAATTTATTGTTAAACATGGAGACTTCCTTTTGAACTTCTTTCAATCTATTAGAAACATGGATGCAAATAATATTTTTCTGGGTAACCTTTATCACTTCTCTAATGTAAGAGGCTTCGTGAAACACATCTAGTTCACTGAGCTCATTGGAGATTTTTCATTCAAACATTTTATCATTTTCTTAGATTTTGAGACTTTATCTTTTAATTCATATTTAATTCTCTTTATACTATCTCTGCCTTTTCTAGTAGGATTTTTTGTTTTGCAACAATATCAATATAGTCCTAGACTAAGCATATTGCTTATGTAATTTTATCCGAGACTATCCATTTTTCTCCCAACAAGGAAACATTTCCCTTTAATTTTTCTTTGAGTTTATTAATCTCTTCTTGAGCAACCCGCTTTTCCTGTATCAACTTGTTGTTTCTTTCATTCACCAAGTCAAGTTGTCTTTCTTTAATATTTAACTGCTCTCTTGATTTTCCTAAAGTACCTTGTGTTTTTCTTAATTCAACTTCTGAGAGCTTGAGATCATCTAATACTTTGGATAGTTGCTTTGAAGAATCTTGGGAGTCCAAGTCAACTCAAATGAGAGGAACACAAACATGGCTTTGAAGGGAGTGATCTAAATTTTGAATATTCTTTTGCAAGCTGGTGGCTTCAATATTCCTTTGTATAAGTTGTTCCTACAACTATTCTTTCTCCTTTTATACTTGGAAAATCTCTGCTTTCTGGGCATGTTCATAACCTGTCATATCCAAATTTTTCCTCAAAGACTACACTTTTGCTTAAATATTTTGTAATATAACCTTGATTGTTTCTATATCAGCAGGCTCAATCCCCAATTTGACTATCAAATTTTTATATTCATCCAGTTGCACTTTTTTGGCCTTGGAATCTTCCTTTTATTGCTTCAATTGATTAGTAACGTTTTCAAGTAACTTTTCTTCTTTATTTACCGCAAAGGAACTTTTGGTAAGATCACTATAAATAACCTCTCCAGCTTGTTTGTGTAGATCGATTTTCTCTCCCATAAGAATTTCATTTATATCAATAGACAAGTTTATGGATTTGTAATATGGCCCTGTTGGTATTGATTGAATAGTGGGATGGGTCCATGATAACTTTTGTTGATTTCTTTCCAAGTCCATTATAGAAAGCGGTCTTGTTTGATAATCCATAGTGGGCTCTGGTAACAACTATGAGGTCATATCTCCTGTTGTGTTTAGTCTCTTCTCTCTAATTTTTTGAAAAATATTTTGGAGAATTTCTATTCGAGATGGAATTTTCCCAACATGAAATTCTATTTCTCAAAATAGGTAGAGGAAGGAGTTAAACATTCAAGATTCTCTAGCTGGATTTCAAAACTAGGCTATTGTGAAGGTTGTTCCCTCAATCTGATATTTAGATTTTCAATATCATCTTCCTCTTGAATCTTAGCCCTCTTTTCTACTTGTTTATCTTCCATATCAACGTCTAATTGCTGTGAGATAGGAATTTTTAAGCTCTTTTCTTTCATTGTAGGAGTTTCAATAAAAATTTCATGCTCCCCTAAGATTTGAGTGTAAGGTTGACCCAATGGATTGTTAATCCAATCTTATTGAGTTAGTAAATTCTATAGCTCTGGCTTACTCTCGTGAATATAAGGCCCTGCTCCGCCATTCAGTCTTCTATGAGAGATAATATGATAAGGATCATATTTCCAAGCTTAAACCTTTGCAAAATTTAAATCTTTCATCATATCTTCTATCTATTTGACAACCTCTCTAGTATTAACAATAAAGGGTCCCACAACCTTCTCAAGTTTAAACATGTACTCCTTATGCCTAGAGACGAAATGTATTTGATGAACATTTAAACTTTGTCTTATAAATTATATAGAGAAAATCCTCATTGGCAAGAATACTGGAAGGCGACAAGGATGTACTTCTACTCCATATAGTCATATCTATGTGTAATGTTCAAAAAAGAACTAGTCTCCCACTCTGGTGTCCTCGTTTCCTTTGCCCGAGGAAAAATTCTAGGAGGAACTTGATCATTTATAATAATAAAAGCCACAAATGAAAAAGAGGAAAAATAATGAGAAAAGCCTTCATTCTTCTCATTCTTATGATTAAACTCATCCAATCAACCCCCAATTTCAATTGAATTTTCACATCTAACATACTTAAATTTAGATGGTTGAACTTGTCAACATGCATTTATAGAAATAAATGAACTAGGTATGTAGGATATCTAAAACATCTAACATTTGGAAAATGTTGAAATTAGAAATTGATTTATTGAGCTGAGTAGGTGGGTATATATAGGATAACACCTGGTTGTGACATAAGAATATAAAATCTAAAACTTTTTCATTCACAACCTCAGTATTGTCATCTCCTAGAATAGAGAATCATAACTAGGATATGTTGAGTAATCTAAAAGAATGAGGTCAAAGGATAATAAGCGGTTGGCTGATGAACTGGAGGTACTTAGGGTAATATCAAATTAAATAAATTTTCTTTATTAGGTTGAGGAAAATTTCTATAAACCTGATGTTAAGCTCCATTAAGTTCTTCCAACTATAACCTACAATTATGGAACTAAACTGCAGTCTTTCCTTAATTTAAAGAAACCAACTGCAGTAATTTCCTTAAATTAAGGAAATTAACTTCAGTTAATTAATTTTCTGGTTGGAGCTTCTGAAGTGGTCCATTACTCCATCTGGAGTTCTCTACCTTGATCTGTGGAACAGCTGACACATAGCCATTATAAGCTTGATGGAAGCTTGGCTATAAATTCACCTGTTTGGTCCCCAAGCTAGCATCTCAATCCCTTTCAGTTGTTTACACCATCTAGCTGAGAGAGCATAGCTTGGAAGTGCCTTCAGATTTTCTGTGATTTTTATTTTGCTTGGATTAAAGCTAGAGTGCTGTTCAAGTTGAAGTGAAGAAGCAAGTGGATTGTACAGCAAGAGCATCATCAATGGCTGGAGATAATCCTGAGCATTGAAGTTTAATTTCTAAATTCTTTAAAGTATTCAGATTCCGCATATAGAATCGTTGTAGATTTCTTACATTTGGTATTGGAGCCAACATTTATCTCTGCCTTGATGTGTTCTGCGTATCTCATGTTGTTATTTGGAATTTGGGAACTTCTGTTTTGGAGTTTCATCTACAAACCTGGTAACTTTCATTATCCGGTTCATCCTGACTAAACTCGTCAACATTCGGTTTGATATTTAGCCATTTCTTCACTATAAGGATTGAAAGAAACGCTCTGGTTACAAATCTTCTTAAATTGAAATCTTTAAATTATGTAAGCATCAGATATAGTCACAGAGATAACAACTTAAGAGTTCGGACATGTATCCGAAGATCTTATCCAAGCAACCTTTAAGGTCAGCGAGGACATCATCAATAATACCAGAGTAATATCCCAGGAAACATTGTTATTCAATAGTTTATGCCACACCTATTCAATAATGTCAGCAATTTGTTGCCTGGTCTGAAACAGTTCAACATACAACTTCAATTTGCAGAAATTAAGCTTTGCATTTGTAGTCTAAGCGGATCCTCAAAATGGGGCACATATCCTCTTTGTATGCTACTTGTAAACTTAGCATGATTGACATGGGTGCAACAGATTGACATGGGTGCAACAAGGAACAATTTGTAGTATTGATTGGCGAGAGCTAGGAATTCCAGGAGAGGGATGTCCACATGTTGCTATCTGCTTGTTTCCCACTGAACTGGGAACAAGACACGGCGATATTTCTTGATTGACAATACTTCCTCAGCATAAAAGAACGGGTTACTGAAGTGGGAAACCCATGCACAAAATAAACTTCTTTGAAGTTTATTTTAACAACTTTACATACAAATACCCCTTTTTTAGAGAAATTTTGTTCTTGTCGCAGCAGAGAACTTTTCAATTTAGCAAAAATTCGATCAAAAACCTCAAGAGTGCTAATCAAATTGAAGATTGACACAACAGCTCGAGTGTAAGGCTATGGTATTTCGAGTATCGATATAGAGCTGATGAAAATAGAACCCTGGTAATTGGCATTGTTGGTAATATACCAATCGATGGAAACAATTTTCCGTTAGAAACACATTACCGTATTAGAGACAAGTGTAATGGTTGAACCTCCTTTGCCCTCTCTCCAACTTGCCTAAATCTGGATTCGAGTAATGAAATATTTTGCGGAAATTTACCATCAAGTTGACTTAAATTGCAGATTTGCATTGCACGAATGGATTCAGCATCCGATGTGATCATTTCACATAGTATAACATTCAACCAATGAAAATACCCTAATAATATTTTCCTTATACGCGTTTCTCTTCTCAATCTACATTTAACCAGAGCCAACAATTTATGAGACATATTGCAATATATTTTGGTTTGTTCTCTCATAATGAGGGTAAATTGAATGGCGCCATGTCAATGGTAAAGTGGAAATGTTGCTATTTCCGTTCAAGGTTCAGATCCTTTATATAAATCTTATATGGTTGCCCCTTGTGGGCTGTTTCACAGCGTCTTAGTTGAAGGATCACTTACCTGAGTTGTCAAGCATATCAGCGCTCTCACATCGGCTTTTACTTGGTCTAATTATTTATATATATATATATTATATTCAAGTTATAACATGCAAGGCAATACATTTGGTATAAGTTATGAACCATATTTTAATTTTAGCGTTGGTTGGTCTCCATGAAGTTTATGTGGATTAAGAACAATAGATTTCCCTAAAATATCAACTATTTTAATTATATGGTTTTTATTAAAATAGTTTTAATTTTATTTATCTTGTGAAAGAATAGCTTGTTTGCTTTTCTATATTTGTTTGATTTATAAACTTAAGGACGGAGCCTGAAGTCAAGCCAGCTAGCTTTCGAACTGCATTTGCTATGCAAGTGCAAAGTAGATCAATGCTGCTTCGGTCAATCTCCGGGTTTTGTTTATAAATTAAATAATTGCTTGGCAGTCATTTACGTTATATGGAGTTTATTTAAAATGTCAATTTGACTTACTCCTTTCAGTAAACATTATTTTTCCTGGTTAAATTTTTGTTTATGCAATTTATGTAAAGAATAATGTCTAGTGATCTATATAAATTTATTTAATTAGAGAATAGCCACAACATCTTTAATTAAATAAAATTATATATTTTGATTGGTTAGATCACATAAA